>JADRCD010212573.1:52702-70041 GCA_019843815.1 Montemys delectorum
AAAGAGAGAGAGAGAGAGAGAGAGAGAGAGAGACAGAGAGACAGAGAGACAGAGAGACAGAGAGACAGAGACAGAGAGAGAGACAGAGACAGAGACACACGCACACATACAGAGACACACAGAGACATACACACAGAGACACATACACAGACACACACACACACAGAGAGACACACATATGTTCTAATTATCTGACAAAACAAAAGAAGACAGAATATGTTGAGTTGATGGTTTTGGGTTTGTTTTTATTACATATTTTCTTTATTTACATTTCAAATGTTCTCCCCTTTCCTGGTTTCCCCTCTGGAAAAAAATCAAACCCTGTTCCCTCCCCTTTTCCCCTGCTCACCAACCCACCCTCTCCCACTTTCTAGCCCTGGTATTTCCCTACACTGGGTCATAGAGCCTTCACAGGACCAAGGACAACTCCTCCCACTGATGACTCATTAGGTCATCCTCTGCTACATAGGCAGCTGGAGCCATGAGTCCCTCCAAAAAGTATACTCTTTGGTTAGTGGTTTAGTCCCTGGGAGCCCTGGGGGTGGGGAGGGTACTGGTTAGTTCATATTGTAGTTCCTCCTATGGAGCTGCAAACCCCTGCAGCTCCTTTGGTCCTTTCCCTAGCTCCTTCATTGGGGATCCTGTGCCCAGTCCAATGGATGGCTATGAGCCTCCACTTCTGTATTTGTCAGGCACTGGCAGAGCTTCTCAGGAGACAGCTATATAAGGCTCCTGTCAGCCAGCACTTGCTGGCATTCACAATAGTGTCTAGGTATGGTGATTGTATATGGAACAGATAACACAGGTGGAGCAGTCTCTGGATTTTCCTTCCTTCAGTCTCTGCCCCATACTTTGTCCCTGCAACTCCTTCCATGTGTATTTTGTATCCCCTTCTAAGAAGGATTGAAATATCCACACTTTGGTCTTCCTTCTTCTTGAGCTTCTTGTGGTCTGTGGATTGTATCTTGGGTATTCCAAGCTTCTGGTCTAATATCCACTTATCAGTAAGTACATACCCTATGTGTTCTTTTGTGATTGGATTACCTCAATCAGAATGATATTTTCTAGTTCCATCCATTTGTCTAAGAACTTCTTGAATTCAATGTTTATAATAGCTGAGTAGTATTCCATTATGTAAAGGTACCACATTTTCTGTATCCATTCCTCTGTTGAGTGACATCTGGGTTCTTTTCAGCTTCTGGCTATTATAAATAAATCTATTATGAACATACTGGAGCATGTGTCCTTATTACATTTTGGAGCATCTTCTGAGTATAAGTTAGACTCCATAGAACCAAATAATCCTATTAAAATGGGGTACAGAGCTAAACCAAGAATTCTCAAATGAGGAATACCGAATGGCTGAGAAGTACCTAGAGAAATGTTCAACATCCTTAGTCATCAGAGAAATGCAAATCAAAACAACCATGATATTCTAACTCATACAAGTGAGAATGGCTAGGATGACAAACTCAGGTAACAGCAGATGCTGGCAAGGTTTTGGAGAAAGAACACTCCTTCATTGCTGGTGGGGTTGCCAGCTGGTACAACCACTCTGGAAATCAGTTGGTGGTTCCTCAGAAAATTGGACATACCTGAGGACCCAGCAATACCACTCCTGAGCTGATGTTTTTAAGGTATACTCAAAATGATTTATTCAGCTTAGGAAGTACAGAATGTATGTAAAGTATCCCCAATACTAGCATTGTAATAGGAACCAAATTATCTCTCTCAGAAAAAAATATTTACTGCCTTTCTGTGCTTGAACAAAGGCTGTGCTTTGGTTTGGTTTGGTTTGGTTTGGTTTGGTTTGGTTTGGTTTGGTTTGGTTTGGTTATTTGTTTATTTTTGTTGTGGTTTATGGTAAGAAATAATATTGAATGCAAGTTAAAATATTATTATCTATAAGATCAATAATCACTTTGAATTGAGACATTACAGAAAATGAACTTCTAGTATGGAAGTGTTCAAGACCAGAATTAGGAAAAAGAGTCTATTTAGAAAAAGGATGGCTCAAAAGAGAAACCACATAAAAAGAAGGTTTCAGAGACCCTTGATCATTGCATAGCTGTAGTTCTCAAACACATACATACATCTATATAACAAATATACAGAGTGGGTAGGTTTCAGTCATATGATTTGATTTGATTTTCATTAATTTATTTATTCACTTTACATAATGATCGCAACCTCCCTCCCTCCTCCCCTCCAAGTCCCACCCTCAGACCCTTATCCCCACTTCTCAGAGAAGGCTAACTCCCCACAGAGGTATCAACCACTCTCAGATATCAAGTCCCAGCAGGGCTAGGCACATCTTCTCCCACTGAGGCCAGACAAAACAGCAAGCTAAGCCGAAAGGGACCTAAAGGCAGGCAAAAAGTTGAGAAACAGCCTCTCTTCCAATTGTTAGGGGATCCACATGAAGACTAAGTTGTACATATGCTCCATATGTGTAGAAGACCTAGGTCCAGCCAATGCATACTCTCTGGTGGTGGTTAAGTCTCTGATTTTAGAGTAATGGACTCAGAGAAAGAAGATCTTACTATTTAGCTCAGCTGGCCTCAGATGCTTGATCTTCCTGTCCTAAAGTCCTTAACTCTGGTATTACAAGTACATGCCAACAGATTTTGCTGCAGAGTCTCTTTGGTTTGCTAATGTGTTTTGTTATAGCAAATGGTGCCCTTATTAGTGTCCATTTAGCTGCCTTCACATTGAAAATGTGTTCTAGACTTCCAGATTTCACACTTCTTACCCAACTACATTGCATTATGTAATCAGAGCAACTGATCCCAAGCATGTTTTTCCATGTTTGTTTCATATCCCCTGTACATTTTTTCCATGTGTCTACTTGAAGAGTTCTATTGTCAGTGTAGTTATGTCCTATCTTAACTGGACTCCTCTGGAAGTATATTTCTCAGAATTCCCTTCCCTATATTTATTGAGTTTGCACTGAGTGCAAAAATAAAAAAAAAAAAAAACTAATATGAGACTTGGCAGGTAGATGTGAGGATAGCATTTTGTCACAACAGTGTGTTTCTATTTGTTGCCAATATGCTAATCCTCTGTAGAAAGAGAGCAGCCAAACCTGAGCTGGATAATATCTTCTGCTTGAGACTATCCAGGTGCTGGGACAGGTGCATGAATAATTCTCTGAAGTAGACCCAGAGCCCTCTTAAGATTGCCTACAATGTGGAGGTTAAGGAAGAGAGGTGTGAGTTTCAGTTTGTCCCTATATGATTCAATTTATTCTCACAAATTCTATGTAATATTCATTTATTCTCCAATTGACGTTCAGTGTTTTTCTTGGATTGATAGCTCTAGTTAATGCAGAAACTACATCCTTCTGACAAGATGCACAGGAAAAAGCCATCAATAAGCATTTTCAGTATCATCCATAGACATGTCTGCTTAGTGGCATACTTCCCTGATTGAACCTAACCTGATACAAGTATTTTCTCTCCACTCCCTGCTGGAATCATTGATGTTCTATTCCCCTCTAAACCTGAGGGGTCTTTCAGAAAATAATTAAATTCTGTGTGTATCTACAGATCCCAGTTTTAAAATGTGAATGTCAACAGAAATAAAACACAAACATCAGGTCAACAGGGAGTCCAATTGTGCATTGCTAACCAATATGGGTGCATTCTGAGAATGTGTGTTTATGTGATCTCATCCTTCTGCAACCATTGCAGGCTGTGTTTACACACACTTAGAATGGGTCAATAATTCCTGTAAATATCAGGTAAGACAGCTGACATCCCAGCACAACAACTTATGCTAGGATGAACTTTTCACTTAGAACCTGAAGGAGCATGCTCTAAAACGTAGAGCATCGCCTACTGTACACACTTGTTTGTGTTCTGCTTTCTTGTGACTGCAACCTTTTGTTTATTTGTTTGTTTGTTCCATACCAATGCCACTGCAAGCGTCAAAACGAACAATACAGGACAACTCAACAATGACTGTGAAACTGCTAAAGAGATGAGGGTTCCTACCCTGTTATAATCGTACACAACTCCCTACTACATATATACTCTGTTGTTTATTGAAACATGCTTCAGATGACTATGTTGGGATCAATGAAAAGTCTGGCATTTTACTTTAAACATATCTGCATAACAAAACATCATGTAGTTTTTCATGAATAATAAAAGCCTGGAACAATTAGAGACCTTAATTTAAACCTCTCTCGTAATTGAAACAGAGGTGAGATAAATGCCTAAGATGACAAGTTGAAATAGCTTTAGACCTAAGACTAAGGTACAACCCAGATTAACTACTTTTGGCTTCGTATTCCTTACTCACAGGTTATTATTAGTGCATGTAAAAAAAAAAAAAACATGGTAGATTCAATAGATTTAAAATGTATTGAACTTCAAAATGGTAATGATATCTTTAAACATACTTATGATATGATATTAAACTATAGCTAATACAAATTGTCTACTATATGGAAGGTTATAATCCGATGGAAATTTTCAAGGTCCAACCATCTTATCTTAGAAAGAGAGACAGAGAAACAGATTATTCTGGCACAAGCTACTATGGTTTACAAGTAAGGTAATCAACAGAGGTCAGCCTCAAGTGTCAGCTCTTTTCCACCTTGGCTGGGACAGGATCTCTTGTTGGTTAGTGCTACATATAGCAGCCAGTTTAGTTCCTGGGATTCTAGCAATTCACCTATCTCTGCCATGGGTGAGATGGGATATAAACACGGGATGCTAAACCCAACATGGATACTGTATCTAGCCTTACATGAATTCTAGATGTATCAGCTTAGGTCTTAATACTTGCATAGCATACATTTTAATATTTTAGCTACCACTGCTCTATTAGTACATTTTAAGATCTAAGGTGAGTTAAAAAAACATGATAGGAATTATATATATACATGTAAAAATGTGGCACATAAAGGATAAATGACCAGTGTTATTTTTACAAAAGGGGGTGGCATGGGACACTACAAATATCACCAGTCTTTAAAAAAGCTTCTATATGAATAAACATTAATGTCTGGCTATTGATTTTCAAGCCAGGGAAGCAGGTAGGCTAACTGCAGAGCTTCCTCTCCCAGTCTCATCTCCATCTCAGTAGCAGACCCCCTTTTGAATCCTCACCTCTCTTCCTGCCCCTATCTCCAGTGAATCACACAGACCTTCTCCAAACTTCCTATCCACTCATCTTATTATCCCACATCCCAATTCCAGCTGTCATTAACTGGGAACCTGGCAGGCAAGCCTGCCAGAGAATCAAATAGGTCACTGAAGAAGGTAGGCTAACTGCAGGTCTTCACTTCTCCTCTACTACACATCTAATCACCAAGACTCATTTCCAGCTCTGTAGCTGACTTCCCATGCCCTCTTCATTCTCTGCCCCAATTTCCAGGGGCCTAAGCAGATCTTGGTGAAACATCCAGTTTTCCTCCCTCCTCAAGACCTCCTCAGCCTTACCTTAGCCCATCCCCATTTCTAAGTGACAGCTCTCAATAGCGTAAAAGCATTTCCATATGAACTCTTAGTGGCCAAGCCTATGAGTATAGCAGAAAAGTTTCCTATCAGGCATACCAGCCATTAGACAATTCTAAGATCCAGAGAAGGCTACAGAATCCAAGGAACAAAACATTTACTGAACAAAGACAAGACCAGAGACCACACCCAATTCTTTATTCTCTCTTTTAACATATAGTTCCTTTAAGTATATATTATGGCTTCCAGTTTAGCAATTTATGGAATTTCAGAGGGTGTGACTGAGTGAGGCTCTGTTTCTTGGGTCCTCTCTTTGGCTTTTTTAAAATTCTGTTGATTTGTTTTCCCCTACTCTGATGTGATAGTTTCTGTTTCATTATACATTTTTTAATGCATTTTATAATTTCTTAGATAACTATTTGTTTTCTAATGAGAGACGAAAAGATCCAGACCCAGATGGGGATGCAGTGAAGAGAAACTGGGAGGAGTAGAGAAAGGGGAAACCATAATCAGGATATATTTTGTGAAAATAATCTATTTTTAATAAAAAGAAAAAATATCCTATTGATATTTTCAGGGCATAAATAAAATAAATTGTCAAATTTATTTAGAGGCTGAGCAATATTTAGAAATCCTAGGAAACCTAGAGGATTTTAATGTTGAATGAGTTACCTCATTTGTGAGCTTACGGGGATGTCCTGTCAATAGAACACCAAGGGCTTTGGTGACAATGGCTTTTGTCAGGAATTTCTGTGGATGATGTTAGAATTCGTGACCTTCACAATTCTACTCCTCTGTAGTTGAGAGGGTATTGTTTGACTGACAATATTTCAGTAAAGTAGCAAACCTCAAACACTTGAGAGTTATATTTCTCTTGGTACCCATATGGAGGCTGCACTGAGTCTTTAATGTTTAATCCTAAAATACTAACAATGTTCTTGAAAACTACTTTTCCTAGAATGATCTAAATTTACTCCCCATGACTAGAGTGCTAGAATGAAATTCAAGCTGTCAGAATGAAGGTCAAAAATACAGAATTTAGCCATAGAATAGGGGAAAAAAGTCCCCTGGTCAATCCACAATAAGAATGCTGTTGACTCTGCTTTAGAAACCCTCCCCTCCCATGGATGCTGGCTGTAAGTCATCAAGATTGCTCCCAAGAGAGAAGCACAGCCTTTACTCTAGTATCTGAATGGGATGGCATACCAAGGTGGGGATCTTATCAAGAGCCGCCCAGCACAATGAAATATAAGCATGGATTGTTTCAGAGAGGCAGCTACCACAAAAGGAGCAGAGCAGAATTATTTTTTAACCAGGGGTTGACATATAGAATGTTGCTGAACTCAAGTGACTTAAAGAAGAAGATGTAGAGAGAAAAACACTTCATGGGAATTGATGCCGATGCCTTTTAAAGAAGCAAACTAAGTAATCCTGTTTGACTTCTTTTTAATTAAAAGTTGTTCTCCTTGAGATGTACAGCAAAACTGGCAGATTCACAGGGTGATGCTGGAACAAAAGGGTTCCTTCAGCTTGGAGGAGGCTGCTCCTGGCATTAACCCAGGGCCTCTCTGAGAGGAAAATACAGGATAAAGTAAGAGAAGCGTAAGTGTTTATTTGAAAAAGGTGAAAAATGCTACAAACAGATGCAGTTAAGCAATTATAAGACTTAATGTAAGAATGGAATTTTGCTGCTATTTAGGGAAGCTTCCCAAATGCATCAGTAAAACTCAATCCCCATGGAGGTCATTAAAATATAGTTGTCAAACTCTACCCCAGACTAAGGGTGTCAGAATCTGCTATGCAGACAGGTTTGGAAATCTCTGATCTACAGTGTCATTCACTCATCACCAGACTTTCTCCCTGCGCCTGTAACCTCCATGTCGGACAGATTCAATCCTGGGACTTTCCTCAATAATAAAGTAGGACAGATAATAGTAATCCCTAATAGTCATAAAGCTGCATCTTATGATTTAATAGTCATAACAGTCCTGAATGTACACTATGATTTTATTTTGCAAATCAGAAAAAAAAAATCAAATCAGAAACTTAGAAGAAACCATAGTTGAAAAGATACTCTGAGAATTTGATCAGCTATGCCTTACTACCTCATGTTCATTCATTTTAGTGTCTAACAAAGGGAGAGGTTGAACCAACTTCATGAAATAGCAAGTATTCAATTTTTAAACTTATGAAACTTATGATTTATGTCATTTAATTTAGGAAGTTCACAGTCACAGAAGAAGACAAAGTACTGTGCAGGCATCACTGAGAGGAAATAAAGCTCTATGAACATTGTATTTTATACATAAATCTTTCTCTTTCAGTGCACCGAGATTTGGTAGTGCTAGAAATAAAATCTCTTCTTAAATTTCCTTAAGTAAGGGAGGGATATTTCAGCTTGAGTTACCTCTGGATGCTTCTGAAGCCTGGTCTGGGTAAGAGTAGGGCCAAGGGCATGCCGGGAAGTACTTGAGCAAAGGCTCACTCCAGGATGTTGACACACACCACACCATGTGGCAACAGTCAAGTCTTACTCTTGTCCCATTGCTGCATTTGCTCAAAAATGTCCCTGACTTAATACCTAATAATTTTTTATATCTCCTTCCTTTCATCCAAATTTTCTTAATTCTCTAGTCTAATTATGCAAAGGGTTAATTATAATCATGAGAAATGGTCCAGAAGGAGGCATGCCCTCTTCCTCCATGGTTCATTTTATTAAAAGCACAGAAACAGGCTCACACTACTTTAGGGAGAAAGGGCAAAGCCAGAATAGAGGAAAAACAGAGTGTAAGAAGGTAAAAGAGAAAATACAATGTACTGTAGAGTGGCTGGCATGTAATTGCTCTGTCATACATACATAGATGTGTATGACCTCAACCTAATGATGAGTAAGTGTAGCACAGCCATTGCCACAACCTTCCATTGTTTAATAAGTTTATAAGATGAAACTTGTTTTACTATCTAAATTCATCTAGGTATTAAAAAGAGCATGAATCAATAAGAACATAAAGAAACAATATA
The DNA here is from genome assembly GCA_019843815.1 of Montemys delectorum. Taxonomy (NCBI): domain Eukaryota; kingdom Metazoa; phylum Chordata; class Mammalia; order Rodentia; family Muridae; genus Montemys; species Montemys delectorum. Next base: position 61,189 of record JADRCD010212573.1, read on the forward strand.
ATTATTATTAGATATTTTCTTTATTTACATGTCATATGATTTTTCCTTTCCCAGTTTCCCCTCCAAAAAAAAAAAAAGAAAAAAACAAGACCAAACACCTGTTACCTCCCCCCTCCCCCTGCTTGCCACCCCACCCTCTCCCACTTATTGGCCCTGGCATTCCCCTATACTGGGGCACAGAACCTTCACAGGGCCAAGGGCCTCTCCTCCCATTAATGACAGACTTTGCCATCCTCTACTATACACACGCTGCCAGAGAAATCAGTCCCACCATATGTACTCCTTGGTTGGTGACTGAGTCCCTGAGAGCTTTGAGGGTACTAGTTAGTTCATATTGTTGTTCGTCCTAAGGGGCTGCAAACCCTTCAGCTCCTTGGGTCCTTTCTCTAACTCCTTCATTGGGGACCCTGTATTCAGTTCAATGGATGGCTGTGAGCCTCTACATCTGTATTAGTCAGGTACAATATAATTTTTATAAGGAAGTACTACTAGAGTCTTTTCTGTATCCTATATCTCTGTATGTATTAACAGAGAGGAGAAAGAGACGATAATTAACATAGGCAATACCAAGGTGTTTACAAAACTTAGTGTGGTTAATAAATGAATTCAGTAATGTTGTAGGATAAAAATTAATCCTGAAACAGTCAGACAGATTTCCACAAAATGACAATTTTAACATAACTGAAATTGTAAACACAATCTTAATGGTTGTTGGTCCAAAGGAAAATACTCTTATATATACTCAACAAACTGTAGAAGGGATTTATGTGAAAAAAAAATTAACATGGTGAAAATGTCAGTGTTCCACTAACTGATTGTAAGTTAAACACAATTGCTATAACAATACAAGCTCAACCTGTTCATGACTTCATATTTAAGGATGATTTATATTCTCTTTCTTTTATTCTCAATTTTAATTCTCTAGTCTATGCAACGTAGTTAATACAAGGAGTAAGCTTATTCTAGGCCACGAAACAACTAACAACAAACTTGCCAAAGAGGCATCAGGAAGAAGAAGTATCCCATTCAACATAAATCCCGTTGTGCAGTTACCATGATGCAAGCAGATGCACAGACACATAGGTCAGTAGTAAAAAGGATGAACACAGAGGGACCCTCACAGCAATACACTCAAATGATGCTTTGCAAATACACAGCAACAGTTCTTTGGGGAAATATATCCTTTTCAACAAAAGGCAATGTAGCAATATAACATCCAGCAGTGAATAAAGATGAACCTTCCATTCTTTATTCAAAATCTAATCTCAATTATCTAAGAAATTAAGCTTAAAATATTGAAAACCTAGAATATTGGGACATATGGAAAACATCTTTGAAATCTTATGCTCTCTTGAGACTTTTATACTTGATTCTGAAAGCAAAGTCCTAAATGACAAAGTTCATAAACTATACCTTATCAAAATATAAACCCTTACTCTGTGAAAACTCATGGGAAAGGAGGGAAACATCAAACTCCAGACTGGGAAAAGATATTTGCAGATCTCAAAAGGTACAGCAGTCATCAAGACTCTATGAATATGTCAAAATTCAGCAGTAAATCAAACACACAGCCCATGGAAAAGATGAAGAAAAGATCTGCCAGCGAAGACGGTATACATGAAAATGACACACAGCAAACAGGCATGAAAAAAAAATGTTCAATGTCACAACTTTATTAGCTATCATAGAAATATAAACTATGCTATAAGTACTTTCTATATATCACAAAAATATAAACTATGCTATAAGTACTTTCTATATGTATTATTGAAATACTATATAATACTAACTTCTTATGCTGACCAGTCTATAGAAACAATCACTCATACATGGCTGATGGGAATTTAAAATGGGACACTTGCTCTGGGAGAGAATTTAGTAATTTCTTAAAAGCATATGAAAATTGCCATTCTTAGTCTTTGTCATGCATCCTAGAGAATTAAATAAAACTTTTACATTTATTGAAACACACACACACACACACACACACACACACACACACACACACACACAAGCTAAGAACTATAGGCAACCCGATGTTGTTCAGGAGGAAAATGTTTAAGTATAGAGTTCACATTCCCTGAAATATTATCAGAAATTTAACATATTTTTAAATATTAAACATAAGCCTGAAGGATCACCAGAATTTATGAAGACCAATGTTTCAAATCTGCAAATTACATGTTTCTATTATGTAACAATTTTGAAATGATAACATCTTAGAAATGGAGGATTACTCATAAATAACTGGGGTTATGGAGCAGGAGTGTGTGGTTATAAAGAGTTATAGGAGGCCATTGTTTTCATAATGGAACCCCCTTCAAGGTTCTGAAACACTGAGGAAGAGTGCATGGAAAGATTGTAAGAGAGAAAACGGAAAGAAATGTTGAGCATGGGTTGACATCTTAGCGGTTTGAGATGACCATGGAACTCATAAAATCGCTCCATATGCATGTGGCTGCATAGGGTCTGCACCTGACTGAGTCACTAAACATTTTGTCATAGATAAGGGAAGGGTTCACTGTGTTCCATCCTTCTTAGGTAGCTAATTGTAGCCCAGAGCTGCTGGAATAGAGGAAATCATCGATTTCAATAACGTAGCTACTGATGAGTTACTCCTCTTCCAGTGGATAAGTTCACAGCCATGTCCATGCATGTGATCCTCAGTAAATCAAATGGAAAGGAAGAGAGGATAGAAAAACAAGTTTGACCAGAATTGTAAAATTGCACAATTGTAAAATTGTGGAAAACCTTTTTTCTTTTTTTTTTTTTTTTTTTTTTTCCCCTCCCTAAGTTTTTGCGTGCATGAGACCTGGACAGGATCAAGCCAGTCCACATCCCTCCATGGAGTGTGGAGTTCCTCCAAATCCCCAATTTATGCTTTCAGGAGATGGAGATTTAGTTTTGCTCAACAATTTGTTCCCTGCAGGTAGACCCAGCTGCAACAGCAGCAGGCCTTATTGAGGAGAGAGAGAGATTATTTGTGAATAAGTGAGGAAACAGGGGCATCTCAAAAACTTAGGGAGGGGCAGTAAGATAATATGTTAAAGTCTGTAAGCATATAAAATTCTCAAAGAATTAAAAAATAATATATTTTTTAAAAAATGAAAATAAGTATTATAAAAGAAATGCAACCTTCTGGGCACATTCCTTTTCCAGCTCACTTTTCCTTTCTCATCTGTAAAATCCATTCCCTTGGCAATTTCTTTTGTATATATGTATTTTATGAGTAAGAACCAATATTGGCATGTCTCTGAGTAGCAGTGGTGTGTTCTGAAGCAATCCAGAAGAATGCAGAAGACATTGGTGCCTCTTATAAGCTGCAGCTTGTAGTTCATATCATGTACTATTTTGAACTTTCTTGCATCCTTTCCATTTGCCTATTTTTTGGTTTTAATTCATTTCTTCATATACTGCTGTTCTTGGTTATATGTAATGTGTGTTATCTGCTTTGTGACCTGAGTATTATTTCTGTCCTCAGAGATCATGCAAAGTCAATGCATACTCAACAACAATCCTGAAGATAAAATGGAAGGGATATGGGGAGGGTCCGTGATAGAGCAGATCTCCATTGGTAAGGTCTTGATCTCCACACGCTTTAACAAAGAAAGGAGCAATGTCCAGGCAGTACCCTTGACTTTTACACTAAACCTCGGAAGTCTATTGCTAATGCTGATTCCTATTGGCCCCATGGCTTAATTTCAAGAGTGCTGCAGTTTACAGATGGCTTGTCCAGTCATGAACTTACTTTGGACTGACCCATGATGTCCTGTCTGTTGTCATAGTCGTCTGTGGATGGTGGAGAGTCATTTTTCTTCAATTGTTTCCCAGGGTACTTTATATTCAGAGTCATATCTCTACCAGCGCACTGAATTGAAAGCTGAAGGTGCTGGACATAAAGAAAACAGAAGATACAGTCCTGTCCTTGGAGAGTTTATAAGTCATGAAAAGGGCTTGGGAAAGCTTAGAAAGCAATTTGCAAATGGACACATTAATATAATGCAAACGGAGTACTATATTAAGGCCTGTCAGAACCCGCAGCCAAGGAAGGATAATAAAAATAATAACTAGAATTATACCATCTTTTCTAATTTATAAATACCTCCCTTGCTTTAGCTCATTTGTTATAATGCTGTCAAATAAATGGCTAACATTTTCTTATCCCTGTGCTACCAATGTTTAAAAAGGGAGCTAGAGTTTGTCACTATTGTGACAACATGCAGGCCCTAAGCCTTTACTGTCTATGGAACCTTCAGAATCAGAAAAGGGAAGATCAATACTGGAAAACAGTGTTTGGAAAAAAGACTTTATGGGAAGTAAATTATACGTAATAGTAGATACAAGCAGACAGGATATTCAAGTTCACTGTTAATGTAATTATAGCAACCAAACAAAAACTGAACCCTTCCACATAATCCAGGAACTATTTTTAATAATTCATTTCTCAGAATTACTTTGAATAATGAAATCCACTATTCATTTGGAGATTGTTTCTCTCTTATTTGGAAAACTTTGTATTTGATAGATACATAACCCTAAACAGATCATATGATCAGTCTTCTCTCTTGTCCCCACGTGAAAATGGGACAGTATGATCACATGTTAATCTGTGGCAACTAACTTGAGAAGTTCAATTCCAATAAACAGTGGTTTTCAGCATATATCTTTGAAAAAAAGTAGAAAATAGATTTTATCTTTCATGAGACTGAAAGAAAATACTGCTTAGGTAAAAAAAAAAAAAATAACGTCTGAGTTAATTCAGAATTGTATCACCAGCATAAAATCTACGACATCATTATTGATGTAATGAGTCCCAACACTACCTTTAAGCTAAAATGAAACATCAGTGACATATCCTCCAAGAAACATGAGCCCAGCAGGGGGGCAGGACCCAGGTGCTGAAAAAAAAAAAGTGATGTTGTTCTTGAATCAAAGAGCAGCTCTGCATGCTGGGAAAGATCCTGCACATTCTTAAACAGCAGCAGTAAAGGCCAAATCAATTTGTCTTTGAAAGAAATGGCGATTCTTCCTCCCACAGTTGGCACTTCATTTCCATCTTCATTGAATGAAGCCCACAACTTAAAATGACAGCCATAGAAGAGGGATGAGAGATGCAGTGTTGTCGTATCGCTTGCAGTGTCCATCACATATGATTAGCATGGGGATTTGCAAAATGTGCGAACTCTACTGATGGATTTACCAGAAGAACCTGCTTTCCAATGCTCATCTGCCTTGCTCTGCTCTGCCCTGCCCCAAAGCACTATCTTTTGTCAGTGTGTGATGTGGGGGTCATTAGCATCTGCTAGCATGAAGCAGCAATTAAGTCCTCTGAATGTTCCACCACGACAGAGGAGAGATGACAATGACATAGTTTCTGATCCTAAAATGATAACTGCTTAAAATAGTCTGGCTCCGAGGAACATCACCTAGCATATGATGAAGGGCTGCACCATAATCACAGAAATAATATTGAAATACAATGTATGAAGTTGAAAGGACTGTTGTAATGTTAATTGAAAAGTTTTTGTCATATTCTTTACTCTCTCATAGTAAGCTATGTCTATAAACATTGCTTCTTCAGACTTTAATACCCTCTTCCATAATTTATTCATTATGATGAAGGATAGAACCCTTTATGGGTAGAAACTACCATAAAAAGTAACTAGTAAGGGACATATGGACACTTAGTTTGTGAAAGACCAAATTAGGAGGTAACAGCACTGAAGATGGAAAAGACTGTGCATAGAGGGAAAGATTGAGCAGCAGAATGAAGCAGAGGTGCTAGAAAAGCATCCAAATGAAGCCAGAGTCGGGGGAAACAGAAAGGCAGAGCATGAGAAAAAGGAGGAAGCATAAAGACAGAGAGGTGAGTGGGAGGCATGTAATGTGGGATCATACACAGTTTGTCAGAATGCAAGCTCCAAAAAGGGTAAAGACCATCTTTAACTCCACCCACAAAACTTAAAATAGTGTGTGATGTACTGCACCCTTAGTAGATATTCAATTCCTATTTGCAGAAATAACAAAACTTGCCACATTAAAAGATCTGGCCAAAATCATGAGAGAGATACATTTCAATTTCTCACAAAATTACCCTGTCTTTCTTTTTCCTTCAGGCTCTATTTCTATAGAGTAAATTGAATTCAGTTTCTCTGAGAAAGGCAACAAGACATAAACATACATATTGCAAAGGTTAAAAACTTACCAGCATCAAAATAATAGGTACTAGACTTCACAGACTCTTAAAATTAATTAAAAGTTCCAGTATAGTAACTGTGTGTGAACACCCCTACCCAGAAGTTGAATGAACTTAGACTAACAATTATGTGCAGGAAAGTAAGTTATGCAGACTCATTTGTCTTCTGAGTACATATGCTACTTTTGTAATTTGTATGTCTGTTTCAAGAAGATGGCCAGATTCCCATACCTCCCTAAAGGAGAGATGATAGCGGTGCTTGAGATTGGTACAACCTGTTCAGTGTTTAATCCTAATTAAGGTTATAAATAATCCAATGCCATTGGAGAAAGCCAAGTTCTCAGAGAAGAAAATGAAAAAATAGCACCTAGAGAAATTATCTGAGTAGGCTTTCTAAAACCTTAGGGTGCTTACCTTAGCCCTTGACACAACCTAGAAATGCACACCTTGGGAGAAGAAGTTTTAGGATAGATCCACAGAAGGTACACAAAAAGAGTATGGCTTCCAGACACAGCAAAGATTCTCCTCCCCAACCGTAGCACGAAAGCAACAGAACATCGTCTATGCTTGTCTGCTGGTGTCATAAACTACCGCAACACTGTAACTTAAGAAAATTACTTATTTGGGCCTAAAAGAATGAACGAACCATCTACAGCGTGGGGAAGTCATGACTGACACTTGAGAGCATGGTTTCACATTGCCTATTCAGAAACAGAACAATAAATGTTTTGCTCTCTTCATCATGTTGAGTCCAATAACACAACCTATGTAAAGAATTGCCCATGGTTAATGTGGGTATTTCTACCTCATTAAAATATATCTATGCAATCCTCAGAATCTTGTCTACAGAGTCTTATCCTGTAAGCAGACTTACACAGTCTCAAGTTGACACCCCATAATAACCATCACAACTCCATCCCTTGTCAACTCAGCACCTACGTACATAGTGCTTAAGCTATCTCCTTGATTTCCTTAACCTCATATGTTCATGATATGTCCTAATATAAAAAATGCATATATACAGTCCACTGTCAAAAAGTCCCCAAGGTCTTCCATAGTTCCAGCATTGTTTAGAAGTCTGAGGTTCAAGTCTTTTCTGAGACTCACACAATGTAAACTGTGCACTCTGGTTCTGTAAGCTTGAGTTAGCTGAGCACACTGCTTCTGTAGGTAGGAAGCAGAAAGTGATGAATACTAATACTGAGGACAATTTCCCATTTCCATTCTGTCCGGGGCCTCAGCCCATGAAATAGTGCTGATCACAGTTCGGGTTGGTGCTTCCACCTGGGTTAACACCAACTGGATAAACCCTCACAGGACTGGCCTATGGCTAACCTAGTGAACATGCACAGAGAATAGTCCTGTAGATGATTCTAGATCTTATCAATTTGGTAATTAATATGCACTATTAAAACCATTTCCCCATAGAGACCATGAAAGGCTAGAAGATGAAAATATCATATGTATACTAAAATCCAAAGATCTCTCACCAAAAATTCAGCTTTTCATAAGTGCCCTGGAGTCTTGCATGCTTTTAATGGAAAGAATGTCAATTAGTAACAAAAAATAAATGTCTCATTTGCTTTAGGAAACAGAGAGATTCAATGTTAGAATACTTCATGTAAACCTTTAAGAGTGTACTGACATTTAAGAAACATTGTTTGAAGCAGAATCTTTCCATGTAGTGCAAAATAGAAATAAACATAGGCAAATTTCTGGAGAAAACAAACAAAAAACAAAAATATAAGGAATATTTTTACCTATAACTGTCAAAACAACAACAAAAATCTTTAACAAATTTAGTTCAAAGATTAATTGTCTTACTAGGATTTCTAGAACTGGGCAGCCTTTCCATCTACAACATGGAACAAGTGTTTTGAGAGAGTGAACAGAATAGTTTGTCTTCATGGACAGAAAATAGCATGAGTAAACTCAAATAAGGAATAATTAGTCATGTCAATTAGTCATCTCAAAGTTATTTTATTTACAGGGTAACAGGTGAAGAAAAATTTCTATCAAGTCAGCTAAAACTGGCTTACTTGGAGATCTTCCTGTTTCTCTATTTCCCTGTCTTTGTCTCTCTCTCTGACTCTGTCTTTCTCTTCTCACCTCCCAGAGGTCAAATAAATGACAAACCATCATTCAAATTTAATATGAGTCACACCATTTTAGTTTGGTCTATTAAAGCCATTCCAAATAACTTTGAATAGTTCCTCCACCTGGACTCTCCTGTAATGATATCTGCGCGCACACACACACACACACACACACACACACACACACACAAACCTACAGACTTATTATTTTATCATTTTGGCTAGAGATAGACCATTTGGTGTTTGGCAAATGATTGCGTGAAAGCTTTTAAAATTTTCATGAGAACACAACATGCCAGTCATGCTTTTATAACCGCTGAGAGTATAATGAGCAATGTTCAGACTATGCTTCTGAGCCAAAGTGTCCATGAAGCAAAACAAAATTATATAGATCAAAGATTTATCCAGATTTTAAATATACCAATCCATTTAAACAAGTGCTATGTTCTTTAGAGTATTTTAAATTTATTTTTATATTTTATTTTTTGTTGGATATTTTCTATATTTACATTTCAAATATTATCCCCTTTTCTGGTTACCCTGGGAACCCCCCATCCCATC
>JADRCD010212574.1:0-21528 GCA_019843815.1 Montemys delectorum
TCTCTCTCTCTCTCTCTCTCTCTCTCTCTTTCTTTCTTTCCCTTTCTCTCTGGCTCATGGAGTTAATTAACTCTCAGCCTCTCACCTGGCCAGCTGAGTCAAAGAGTAGAGAACCCAGCAGGAGTTAATTGCCATCAGTTTTTGGCTCCTGAATAGCAAGAGAGTCAAATTACTAAAAGTCATCAGCGTTCGGCCTGATGATGCTATACCTCTACATCTTCCTCAGTTTATCTGGACCTCTTCAGTTTAGCTAGCTCTTGACAGAAGACACCTGAGTGAGTAAGAATACCATGTGAGAATGGGGCCTCACAAGTATGGAGAAAACAGTTTCCAGAAAGGTGTGGCCATGTGTTGAGTGCTAGGACGCTAGCAAATGAAGTAAGGACAGTCTTGACCATGAACCTTGACAAAGGTAGGTCATTGATGACCATGTTGAGAGCTGGTTAAATGTAACAAAGGTAGGTTATTGATGACCATGTTGAGAGCTGGGTAAATGTGAGGCTGGGGGTGAAAACCTGGTTGGAGAGGCTGGCTTCAGAATCAGAATGCAGCCAAGGGTTACCTTGGTCTTCTGCTCCTCCTACTTCCACCTCTCAAGTGCTGTTACTACAGGAGTTGACCACTTTGGCTTTGTGGGGTGGATCTCTGAGGCATCTCTATTGTCAAGAGGAACTAAGAACAGAGTGGTAACAGGAGACAAGTGTGATGTAATGGCACATTGTTATCAATGGCAGTGTCCAGAGAGAAAGAACAGAGAGGAAGACCTTCATGATACAGAAGATAAACTGGGAACACTGCAGGAGCCAGGTTTCCAAGGCAGCAAGAGGAATAGAACCCACACACAGTGGAAGTGATTCTTTTTCCTTTATAGCAAGATAAAAGGGAGGGCAAAAGGCCCTGGGTACAGATAGCTCATAAAAAGGAAGCTACAAAGCCAAAGACCTTCTTGTCTAATTGCATCTATCTTTTTTTTTGTGAAATCTGAGGTGAGATCATCATTTAAGAGTTGAGGGGAGAAGGTACTAGAAATTTGAATAGAGAACCTGTGAAATTGTCTCTGAGAGTAAGACAACAGCCCTTGGAAAATGTGGCAGAGACTCTGTTGGTTGTATTAGGGACCGATGTGGAAGTCTGTGACATATCTTAAGTGAGTTCTGTTAGCATGGTTTTAGGATTATCCAGCCTCTTGGCTGTATTCAAGGGTGAGCACAGAAGAAGGAGATAGCTTGGTGTTTGACAAGTATGTTTGATAGGAGTTCTGAGAGTTTGTAATGTTAGGTGATATTAAGCACAGGAATGTTTGTAATGTTATGTTATGTGATGTTAAGCATGGGATCTAATGAGGGAAAACAGCATTGGTGAGTGGTTGGTGCATGGATTAAAAGTTGGAGGGAGAGAGGTATGAAGGTCTCCATGGCTGAAGAGAGCTGGAGCTGGCCTTCTAGGCTCTGTTCTGCCGCAGCATGTGTTTCAGTGGCATAAGGACATCACAGTCAGCGTGTATACAGGATGATGGCACAATAGGATGTGCTAGTCTATACATAATTTTCCCTAGTTAGCAGTATCAATTATCAGCTCAGAGCTCTGCTTTCATCTACATAATTTCAGAGACACATGGCCGATTTTCATCTCATGGCATCTGGGTCTGCATGTGTATACATTTGTTTTGATCTTATGTGTTGTGTCTGTGTATGAGTGTGTGCACATGAGCAGGTGCCCATGGAGGTGAGAGGTGTTGAATTGACCTGGAGTTGGAATTACAGAAGTTGTAAGCTGCCCTACATAGGTTATGGGAATCAAATTTGGGTCCTCTGCAGGAACAGTACGTCTTCTTACCTGCTGAACCATCTCTCTAGCCACTGCGTATCTCCCTGAGTTGTTTAACTTGCCTCATATACTTTACACAACCAAACTCCATTACTGTTTTTTTAGAGCACTTCTTACAAAAAAGTCAGGGTGACTATCAGGGATTCTTGACCTGGTGTTTATGTACTGATAGAATGCAGGGATTTCTTGAGCTTGCGTGGGAAGAGTATAGACTTATTTTCACTAACCACTAACAGAGACAGTATTTTAAAATTATTACTTCAGGCAGCCAACCATGGTGATAGAGCAGAATCTAGAACTTTGTCACCAATACAAATCTCCCAAAGTTCATGTCAGTGTTATTGTTGCAAATATGTTGAAATGTTGCTTATGCTCATCTCTGTTTTAAAATGACACAATTTGACCTGGTAGATGAACTGAAGTACTTTAAAATTATTAACCATTTGCATTTCGAATGTTTTGATAGACTGTATCTTATTATGACTTGTCTCTTTGTAATCCCTGTGCATTTTAAATTTATTTAAATGCATTAAATCAGAAGGGGATTGTTATAGCAGATGTAGAACTGGGTCCACGGCACTGTAAAGTTAAAACGCCTGATCTATATGAAGACAACAGAGTGGTTAAGAGGAATGGGAGTCAGAGAAACAGAGTCAGTGAGTGTTCACAGAAAGGGCTGCATTCCCCTGACAAGCAGGGTGATGTTGGTGATACTCACCCTCAGGTGGAAGCTTGGCTATTAGTTCTTCAAACTCTTCACCTTTGATCTTAATTCCCAAGTTTTCCAAGAGAGATTCCACTTTTTTTACCTTGACTCGTGGCCCTTAGGAAAGAAGGGCATGGGATGAGAATGTGGATATTGATTCTTCAGGGTGATCATGGCCATGCATCATAAACCCCACTGGGAAGTCAGACGCTAGAGTCTAAGGAAACTGTTAATGCATGCCCCAAGATTTAAATTTATCTCTCAACAGTAGAAAAAACCTAAGGGAAAATAAACACTCTTTTTTTTTTTTTTTTTTTTAGTTTTTTTTATTAGATATTTTCTTTATTTACATGTCATATGATATCTCCTTTCCCAGTGCCCCCCACCCCGAAAAAAAACCCAACAAACCCTGTTCCCTCCTCTCTCCCCCTACTCAACAACCCACCCTCTCCTACTTCTTGGCCCTGGCATTCCCCTACACTGGGGCATAGAATCTTCACAGGGTGAAGGGCCTCTCCTCCTATTGATGACCGACTTGGCCATCCTCTGCTCTACATATGCTGCTGGAGCCATGAGTTCCACCATGTGTACTCTTTGGTTGGTGGTTGAGTCTCTGGGAGCTCTGAGGGTACTAGTTAGTTTATACTGTTGTTCGTCCTAAGGAGCTGCAAGCCCTTCAGCTCCTTGGGTCCTTTCTCTAGCTCCTTCACTGGGAACCCTGTGCTCAGTCCAGTGGATGGCTGTGAGCCTCTATTTCTGTATTAGTCGGGTACTGTCAGAGCCTCTTGGGAGACAGCTCTATCAGGCTCCTGAACACTCACTTCTTAACAAGTTTTTGTCTTCGTTGGAAGGATTACACTTAAGGAAGACAAGGAGACATTTGCCTTTTTTGAATGTGGGTGCAGGCAATGAAATGTAGGCATTGCTTTGCCTGACATTTTATAAACCTTAAGAATATTTTAAAACTGAAATATAGATCCATAATTTCCTTCCTCCTCCTCCTTCTTATAAACAGTCCCATAATCCCTCTCAACTTCATGCCACACATTCTTTAATTATTTATTAATTCTTTAATTAATATACACACATACGCAATACACATATATGAATAAAAATGCAAATACAACCTATGGAGTTTATTTATTATTGCATGTACGAGTGCACGTGCATATGTGTGTACGTGTTTTGAGGGCTGACCACTTGGTATTAGAGAGTATATTAGGGGGCTCATTCCTAGGGAAGATGAAGCGTCCTTTTCTCAGTAGTCATCAATTGTAGCTTTTCATCTCGGGTGAGGACTCCATCAGTTTCCCGAATCCACACTGATAGGTCAATTGAATTTATTTCTTTTATTTTATGTGTATGAATATCTTTTGTTTTTGTGTTTATTTACACCATGTGTATGCCTTGTGCCACAGGGGTTAGAAGAGGGCTTCAGACCCTCTCAAGCTGGAGTTAAGGATGGTTGTGAGCCCCATGTGGGTGCTGGGAACTAAACATGGTTCTTCTTTGGAACAATGAGTATTGTTAGCCTTGAGCCATCCCTCCAGCCTGCCTTCCTTAACCTTTACTTCTCAAGTAGTTATTTTTTTGGGGGGGAAGTGGTTACTTTTCAAACTGGAGAATTTTCTAGTAGTTTTTCTTTTCCTTTCAGAACTTGGGAGTTAAATCCAGGACTTCCACATTCTAGACAAGTACTCTACCACTGAGTTACATCTCCATTAAGTCCTTAAATTTTTTTTTTTTTTTTTTGAGATAAGAGTATTGGCAGAAGCCATTCAGCCATTCAGGAAAGGCTGTGGCAAGCATGTGAGCTTCCTAGAGATGACCCACTGTTTTGTATAGCTGTGATGGGTGTGCTCTGAAGAGGCACAGACTCCTGGGACTTCATCCCAGGATTGCGTCTTGCTCTGGCTATGCTTTTCCATGCTTGTCACTGTTGTATCCCTCATGTAACTAATATAGCCTATTGTTTCCTGAAGTTTAACTCACTCTGTTGGGCAGATTTACTGCAGAATCAATATGAAGATGTACTTTCATGTAATAATGCTGTTTAGACAAACTGATGATTTCATGATTCCTGATAATGATTTTATAGAACTCCTGAATTGAGCCAAGTAATTTTTAACTCCCCTGTAGGAGAAGAAAGCTGCAAAGAGAGTTCTGTGAACCCTCCTGTGTCACAAGCAGGTAAATTGCACTTGGAAGAGAAATAGGCTTGGGACAGATTTATGATCAAGGAAAAACATTCACTCTTGGTCAGGTCCAGATCATAAGATAAGTCACAAACAGAAAATAGATAATTATCTAATTTAGCTATACAAAACTTTAAAAATAAGATTTAAGATAAATGACCTGTGTCTTGATAAAAAGCTTATTAACCTATGACATAAACTATTGCTTTAAACTTATAATGAACTATGGAGCTAAAAAGAAAAGATAGGGAATGTTTAGTTAGATGGGAATCTTAATGGAGAGGCATGTAATCAATTCTGCTGTAACTCCTTCAATCTTATTGACCTATGACATAAACTATTGCTTTGAACTTATGGAATCTAAAAGTGCTTCGAAATCCATGTAATCAATTGTCCCAATTATTCTACTGTAACTCCCTCTTGTGTAACATTTTAACTATGAGGCAATATTTTTTTTTTCTTACATTGAGAACTTCTGTCTGAGAAGATAATAAAATCCCGAGAGCAAAAAGAAAGGTTGGTTGGAGCCCCTTTTGATTCATCCATTCTATGTGTGTGTGACTTTGTGGTTTTTCTTTTTTGTCTTTCTTTCTAGCAGGTCCAAGTACTTAAATTTCTTTTTCTAATGCCCCCAACGCTGTTGATATCAGCAGGAGTCAATTGCCAGAAGTCATCAGCTCTAACCCCAGAAGAGCAAAAGGCTGCTGAATTGACAGGAGCTACCTACCAGCTTTTGGCCTACCAAATCTATGTCCCACTTCAGTTTAACATGTGTCAAGGCTGACCTTGAATTGACAGGAGCTACCTACCAGCTTTTGGCCTACAAATCTATGCCCCACTTCAGTTTAACCTGTGCCAAGGCTGATCTTGGACAGAGGATGGCTAAGTTGTACAGAATGATTTCAAACTTGAAATCCTCCCATCTTAGCCTCTGGTAACATTTTAAAGTATAGTCTTCTAATAATAGTAATAAAAAAAGAACACACTGGGTATAGTGGCTCATACTTGTAGTCCCATCACTTAATTGGCTGAGATAAGAGGACTGCTGCAAATTGGAGGTCAGCCTGGACTACAATATGAACTTGAGGCCAATCTGGGCCACAGGATAAGATCCTTTCCCCACAAACAAAAAGAAAAAACAAAAAACAACCACTACACATACACAAATTAAAAGGACAATGTCTACAGAAATAGGAAACTTAACCTATGCCTCTCAAAGTTTATGTAAACAAGAGAGGCAAGTTATAAGTCATACTGATAGACCAATAAATTGGCAGAAAGCAAAGCTAGAACATTTTCAGAGTCAACACTAAACATAACCTTTTCCCCGCCTTGAGACAGGGACTTGCTATATACTGCACACAGGACTGGAATTCACAATCCTCCTGCTTCAGCCTCCCAAGATGTAGGACTATAGGAATATGCTACTACACCTGGACAAGGATTCTTTTACTTGCTCTTCCACATGCATTTCACTCACCTTTGAGATCCTTCACAAGTTTTAGCAATCTGCTTTTGTATATCTTCCCACCAGCTGTAAGATAAGATACCATTCAGAATGTAAGTTAATTGCTGGGAAGGTTAACAAGACAGCATAAACACGAACAACATCTGTAATTTTAGGAGAATCCCCTAATCAACCTTCTAATTTGTTTGAAAAATTACTTTTACCATAATGTAAGGATGAAACAGAATATGAAGAAGTGTGTTTTACCTGCACAAATGTTTGTGCACTATGTGCAAGCAACGTATGCAAAAGAGGACACTGGATCTACTGGATTTGGAATTACAGATGGGTTTGAGTTGTATGGGTTCTGAAGTCAAACCCCCATCCTCTGCAAGAGCAACAAGTTATAATCGCTGAGCCACCTCTCCACCCCTCTTCTTGGTCATCATTTATTGCTGGCAGTATGCCCAGGGCAGCAGGAACATTTAACTTTGATATTAGAGGTTAGTGAAAAATATTGTCAACCTTTAAGATTAGTGTGAGTGACAAAATCAAGCAACAAGATTTCTTTTACTGTGAGATTTCTTTCTTTCCTTCCTTCTTTCTTTCTTTCTTTCTTTCTTTCTTTCTTTCTTTCTTTCTTTCTTTCTTTCAGATTTATTTATTTATTTTATGTCTATGAGTGCACTGTAGCTGTACAGATGGTTGTGAGCCATCATGGTGGTTGCTGGGAACTGAACTCAGGAGGTCTGCTCGCTCCGGTCCAAAGATTTATTTATTGTAAATACACTGTAACTGTCTTCAGACACACCAGAAGAGGGCATCAGATCTCATTACGGATGGTTATGAGCCACCATGTAGTTCCTGGGATTTGAACTCAGGACCTTCGGAAGAGCAGTCAGTGCTCTTAACCACTGAGCTATCTCTCCAGCCCCGAGAATCTCTTTTCTTAATGGGTTTCCTTGGATACAAATGTATCATTCTAGAAATATTCACCTGTATGCCCCTATATCCAAGTCTGAAGGAGTGGCTTCAGTACTCACTGTAAACTGACAGAGCTTTCTGCAGCTCCTTGTACACATTGTCGGCAAGTACCAGGCCCATTTTCCTCAGCACGTTTTTCAGATCACCAATGTCAACCTTTTCCCCTTTAGAAAGATATAGATTTTTAACATGTAAGAATTCCAGCAATGGATAAATGATTTTATTTATTCATTGTGTGTATGGCAATGCAAGCTTCTCTGAATACATGTGCATGTGGAGCCCAGAGGTCAGCCTTTGATCCTCAGCTGTCTTTTTTTTTTTTTTTTTTAATATTTATTTATTTATTTATTTATTTATTTATTTGAGACAGAGTTTCTCACTGGGAAGTGGGACTTGCTGAGTAGGTAATGCTGTCAATGAATTTCAGAGATTTGCCTGACTCTGTATCCCTAGCACTTGGATTACAAATTTATGCCACCATGCCCAGCTTTTTCTGTGGGTTCTGGGGTTAAAGCTTAGGTCTTCCTTTAAGAGGTCTCTTGACTGAGGTCTCTCTCCAGCCCAAGCATGGATGATTTTAGATCATGGAAAGGTTATTTAAATTGCCTAGGAACAAAATTTCAAAGAAAATTGTTAAGCGACATAAATTCAAAGGGCATTTGAATATGTCATGTTACAGAAGGAGAATTTATACTTTAATTCATGAGAAGGGAAATCACACATTCCAGATACAGATCAACCACCAGCATATTACCAGAACTTCAGGGGATGTTCTGTAGCAACACTTCTACTGAAGCTTCACCTTGGGACTGAACAGTACTGACTATGCATTTGCTGTTTAGACAGCAGATCGAATCCTCAGTAGTCCCTTCCTGAATTCATGCGCGTGCACACACACACATGCACACACACACATATATGCACACACACATACACACATACACACACATGCACACACACATGCACACACATACACACACACACCACACACACCACATACACACACACACACACCACACACACACACACACCACACACACACACACACACACACACACACCACACACACACACACACACACACACACACACCACATACCACATCCTACACAAGCAAAACTCATATCTAATAGTAAGATTGTGGAACAATTAGTCCACTCTTAATTTAATAGGAGAGTAAATTTAGCATGCCAGTCATAGTTTCAAAAGAAAACTAATGTTTAAATATTGTTTTTTTTTCTATAAATATTATGGCCTTAGTTAAGGATGAATGCCATTTTAACCATAACTACTTACCAGTAAAAGTTTTTGCTTTATCTACTAGCGCACTTAATTCAACCATTTCATTCTCTGAAAGAAAAGACAATCCAGGTACAGAGACCCAGTTAGATTTGGAAAAGTCACAAAAAATACTTGTAAAGTGCTGGGATTCAGCCATCTTCCATGATTTCTATTTTAACTATTTTAGCACATGAGGAAAGAAGAGAAGAAGATGCTAAATTTAAAGACATCACCCAACATCTAATATCCTTCTGAGATAAGGGTAGTATGCTCTCATTCCTCTCTGTTAGCCACCCATTATGAGTCTGAATTCCGATTGCTCTCTTGAAGACCCTGGGCTGAGGCTCACCTCTCATTTTCTTCCTAATAGATTACTGGCTTTGCATTTTTGACATTTTTGTTTAGCTAAATTGATCTTATCAAATCATTAATGAACTATTTCATTAAAAGTGGGTATGTATGGGCAGTGGTAGCGCACACCTTTAATCCCAGCACTTGGGAGGCAGAGGAAGGCAGATTTCTGAGTTTGAGGCCAGCCTGGTCTACAGAGTGAGTTCCAGGACAGCCAGGGCTACACAGAGAAACCCTGTCTTAAAAAACAAAAAAAAAAAAAAAAAAAAAAAGTGGGTATGTAAGTTTACGCCTCTAATCATAGCATTCAAGAGGCTGACACAGGAAGATTGCCATGAGTTTGGAGGACCTTAGGCTAGAATATAAGACAAAAACAGGTAGATGTGAGAAGGAAGACATATGAGTGACACACATTTGTTAACTGGCTATATAGTGTATGTGGACACAGTGAAATGTTTTTCTAAGAGACTTTAAAAAACCTCTTATAAGGCCTGTGGTGGTTTGAATATGGTTGGTCCATAGGTAGTGGTACTTTTAGGAAGTATGGCCTCTTTTGTTGTTGCTGGAAGAAGTGTGTCACAGTGGAGGTGGGCTTTTAAGGTCTCTTCCTATGCTTAGACTCCACCCATTGTGGAAGAGATCCTCCTCCTAGCTTCTGGAAGCCAGTCTTCTCCTGGTTGCATTTGGAACAAGATTTAGAACACTCAACTCCTCCAGCACCATGCCTGGCTGAAAACTACCATGTTGTCCTCCTTGATGAGAATCGACTAACCTTATGAACCTGTAAGCCAGCTCCAATTAAATGTTTACCTTTGTAAGACTTGCTTTGGTGTCTCTTCACAACAATGGAAACCCTAGCTGAGACAAGGCCTTACACAGAAGCCCCAACTTTCTTCCTAGGACAGCGGTATCTGAAACACTCACCATCGGTGTATAGAAGCTGCATCAGGTCCTCATAGTCCTCCTTCTCAAGTTCAAATCCTGCATTCTTCAAAATCAGTGGTATGTTAGAGACTTGAACTTTCTTCCCTTAGGAAATAAGGAGATGGGATGAAAATGATTCCCACTGTGGAAGACGATAGCTTTAAGGTTTTGGAGGGGG
Source organism: Montemys delectorum (assembly GCA_019843815.1). NCBI lineage: Eukaryota > Metazoa > Chordata > Mammalia > Rodentia > Muridae > Montemys > Montemys delectorum. The sequence continues at coordinate 9,893 of JADRCD010212574.1, forward strand.
TTTCCAGAGGGTTGGGTCAGGGCTTAGCAGCACTCCTTGCTCTTCAGAAGATAGCACACACATCCTGTGGCTCACAGCCACTTGGAACTCCAGCTCCCGAGGAACTTAGTCTCTTCCGGTCTCCATGGGCACCTGCACTCATGTGCACATACCCATGTATAATTTAAAAAATAAATCCTTAAGAAAGACTATGGATATTAAAGATTATATATCCAATCCCAGGGGAACAGAGAAATGTTGGCTCTTTTACAACCCACATCGGTCTCTGTTAGAGCTGGGAAGAGAAAACGCTCCCTTCTCACTGAGGTACAAGCTTCAGTTGAAGAGATCGTAGATGAAGATAAACTGTAATAGCAATAACCTCATAAATGAAGACAACCTCAAGTTTGTTACAGTGACACAGAACTAACAATGATGTCCTTGGCTGCAGTCACACAGATAGAGGAAGGTTATGCTGAGAGCCACGGTGCGTTCCAAGGACAAATTCAGAATCAGCAAACCAGCAGTCATGGAATAGCAAGATTCTAACCAGTGAGATTTAAATAATGCAAATACGAAGCCCCTGTTCCCGGGCTCTTACCTTTGATCTGTGCCACACTGTGCAGTAATCTCTTCTTATAGATTTTTCCATCTTCTGTAAGACAGTGAAACAGAAGAGAAAGGATGTAACTCTCTCTCTCTCTCTTTCTCTCTCTCTGTCTTGTACAAGTGAGGCAAGCAGTTCCCCGACTAAGTTACATCTCTAGCCAAAAATGTCTATATAAGACATTTTTATATGACTTACCTAGTCATTTATTGTTTCACCCTCAAGTAATAGCAGAAGGAGTGCTCTCAATGTGCTTAGTCTGAGCTGTAGCTGAAACACCTGGCAGCTGATAAGGTATGTTACAGACACATTTTTCCTCTTCTTTCTTTCTTTCTTTCTTTCTTTCTTTCTTTCTTTTTTTTTTTTAAGAATTCTTTTTTTTTAAAGATTTATTTATTTATTTATTTATTTTATGTATATGAGTACACACTGTAGCTGTACAGATAGTTGTGAACCTTCATCTGATTGTTTGGGAATTGACTTTAGGACCTCTGCTCGCTCCAGTCAACCCTGCTCGCTCTAGTTGGCCCCCGCTTACTCCAGTAGACCCTGCTGCTCAGTCCCTGCTTGCTCTGGCCCAAAGAATTACTTATTATTATAAGTAACTTCACTGTAGCTGTCTTCAGATGCATTGGAAGAGGGCATCAGATCTCATTATGGATGGTTGTGAGCCACCATGTGGTTGCTGGGATTTGAACTCAGGACCTTTGGAAGAGCAGTTGGTGCTCTTACCCGCTGAGTCATCTCATCAGCCTTTTCTTTTTTTCTCGTTTTCTTTTGTTATTACTATTTAGCTTCACTCTTTCTCTCTTCTCTGTATATATTTGGCACACCTATATGCCCATGAAGCATACCTATATGTTCAGCCAAAATGGCAGATTCTATAAAGGGATAATATTAATAATAGTTACCAGCAAGGCATGAGAACACATGCCTGCCTCTTTGCATTTGGGAAGCTGAGATAGGAGGATGAAGTGAGAACTTAAGGGTTCACTGGAAAGTCAATTGTGTTGGATGGTGTTTTGCTGGGGCAAACATGTGAAGGAACATTTTCCTGAAGTGGACACAGGTGAAAGGCTAGGGCAGCCTTGTGAAGGAATATTTAGCTGAGGCAGACACAGGTGAAAGGATGTTCTGCTAAAGCAAGCACATGGAAGGACCCGTGACGAAGGATACTTTGCTAACAGCATGCATGTATTGGTCCTCGGTCCTCCTTACATTGCATAGTTGAGCTCCATTTGTCGGGACTCCATAGAGAGAAACGGACCAAAAAAAAAAAAAAAAAAAAAAAAAAAAAAAAAAAAAAAAAGTCTGGTGGTGTGCCACTTCCTTGGAGTTGGGCTAACTGCCAGAGTGATGTCAGCTGAGACAGACATATGTGCTGAGACAAGAACGGTGGAGGACACATGATGTTTGGAGGGAGTATAAAAAGAACTAGATGGACAGTGATGGAGGCTGAGCTTGGCTTGTTGGTAGAGCTAGCTAGCGGCACAATACTTGTGGGTCTAGCATCTTTGATGATTTTCGCTTTGCTAAGAGAGGCACAGCTGAGAATTTTTTTTGGGGGGGGGGGACAAGGTTTCTCTGTGTAGCCCTGGCTGTCCTGGAACTCACTCTGTAGACCAGGCTGGCCTTGAACTCAGAAATCTTCCTGTCTCTGCCTCCCAAGTGCTGGGATTAAAGGCATGCGCCACCACTGCCTGGCAAACAACGGAGAACTTTCCTGGCATTTTTGTTGACCCTGGTTCCTCCTTGTACTGAGGTTAAGGCCTGGCTGCCTCTGCTAGGTCACGCCACTGCTGCTGATTCCTGTTTGCAATCCCAACTCTACCGAACTGGACTGCTGATGTATCCATGAAGTGTTTGCGAGTGGATCGAGCTGCCGCTGCTGACCTGTGAACTGAACTGTCAGTTTCCAGACAACACAGACAGGAGTTGCTCCAAAGAATCATTTCTAAACAGGTCCACTTCCCCTGTGTCTTTTCTTTCCCACTACCTCTGGTGAGTGGTGGGCTAAAAGGGAGGTTGAAGCATTTAAGAACCACCATTAAAAGTAGACTTTGAGGGGGCTGGCGAGATGGCTCAGCGGATAAAGAGCACTGGCTGCTCTTCCGAAGGTCCTGAGTTCAGATCCCAGCAACCACATGGTGGCTCACAACCACCCAGAATGAGATCTGACGCTCTTTTCTGGTACGTCTGAAGACAGCTACAGTGAATTATGCCGGAGCAAGCGAGCTGGAACGAGTTCAATTCCCAGCAGCCACATGATGGCTCGTGGCCATCTGTATAGCTACAGTATACTCATACACATTAAATAAATAAATAAATAAATCTTTTAAAAAAAAGTAGACTTTGAAAAAAAGTTACAGAAGGATCATGATTTGAGGCTAGGCATGGGCTACATAGTGAATTCAAGGCCAGTCTGAGTCTCTCTGTCTGTCTGTCTGTCTGTCTGTCTGTCTCAATCTGAGCAGTAATAAAAATAATTATTTTAAATAACTTGCTAAGTAAACTTCATAAGTGAAGGTGAAGGTAAAATTGTAAAATTGGGACAGAAAATGGGGACTATCCACCAGCACAACATATCCTCATGGGTTCTATCTGTCCGCAGACAGATTCAGCATGTGTACCCTGCATGTCTAGGACGTGTTGGATGTAGTCTCTAGCATAGGCCATCTGCCTATCCTTGCTACTTGCACAGAGCTAAAATGTAAGAAAGGTACAGGGTGTAGTCAGCAGGAGAAGGCTTGCTTAGCATGCAGAAGGGACCATCTTGATCACAGCAGTAACAAAGGGAAGAAGGGAGGGTGTGAGCGGGGGGAAAGGGAGAGACAAGGACATCGTGGAGCAACTGGTTCCTTGAGAGAATGGTGAGGAGGCAGTTGGGGAGATGCAGACACAGGGGATGGGCAGTCTTAGGTACATGTGGCAAGAATTCAGAGACGGAGCTTTAGCTGCTCAGGATGCTGATGCTTCTCCCTCCAGGGACTAGTATCCTTGCCACTGTGCAAGCTTGAGGACAAGAGGGACAGAAAGAATGGGTACAGGGAAGGATGCACAGGTGCTAGACCTACAGGATCGACTGTCCCTCCTCCCTGCCCCAGGAGCCAATTCAGGGGATCTGGAGGTAGAACTTTTGAGGGCTTCTGGGTTATACCACTGACAGAGTGGACACTGCCTGCACAGCCACATGATTCACCGGGGTTTGCAGTTAGTTGTTGGATTGTGGGGAGATGGGAGACTTCCCCAGGGACATCCAGATGGGAAGTATACTTCAGGGAGTTGGGGGTGGGGCTGCAGAATTTAACCAGGGCCCACTAGCTGAATGTAAGAGAGAAGTTTCTCACTTTCAAATCAAAACACAAAGAAGAACAGAGCTTCTTTTTTCTCTAGCAGTTCTCACCCAGAAGCCCACAATCCCCCATTCACTCCTCTGAACATCAGCAGCATGTTAAATACTTACTAGAGATGGGCAGAGATTTCAAGAGCTTCAATTCTTCTTTCTCTGTGAGTGCGATGCCTATGTTTTCCAGAACGTCTTTTATATATTTGCTGTCAACCTTTTCTCCTTTAAGTAAATGGGGACCATTTCAGGTTAAGAGATAATGATTTCAGTTTAAGGAAAATAGAACGATGCATGACAAGATGAGGCAATTACAAAGATGTGAGCCAATGTCACTAATCTGGAGTTATTTGAGTTTTAGTATCTGAAAGCCTTTTTCTGAGCTGGGTAAGAGGACGACATTTGTCTCCTGTGTGTGGGTCAGTCCAGCGGTGGAGCAGTGTAGACACTGTGTGAGAGATGACGACTGTTAGAACTATGGTTTAACTTCTTTCCAAAATTCACATCGAAACTTCATCGGCAATTCAAGGCTAACAACAGGCAGGCACTTCAGGGGAAAGTGAGCTCATGGGTTTTTCCTGCATGAGATTATTTTATGGACCTGAAGAGGCCTCACTGAAGTGGGAAGTCCTCTGTCTTCCCTGTCCATCATCGGATTCAATGAGAGGACACAGTGACCAAGACACTACCTTAAGTTTAGTCAGGAAGTGGCCTAAGCCTCAGCAGATGGGTGTGTAAGTGTTTTGCTGTTGGTTTTTTCCAGAATCCACAGTGATGAAAAATAAACATGAATTGTTTATAAATTACCAGACTGAGGTATTTTGTTTTATAGCATGAGAACATTAAGATAGATATTATAGGACTTATATACTTCTAGTTGTATGTAGTTTCTTGTTTCTACTTAGTGGCCTGAATTCTGGGACTGGTTGTTCATATTGACCATATTCATGATGCAAAAATTTTGCATTTGAATTCACTCTGGTTTGGTCCTTCAAACTCTAGTGAAGTAAATACTGTCCTGGCACAAATATTAAAGCTAGTAGTTGTTTCTGAGAGATCTGTGCTTCTCCTAAATTTCTAATATTCAAGATTGCTGTCAATGAGACAAAGTTATCTATAAGTAGTGAGAAGCTGAATGAACTTAATGACTAGTGGAGTGGTAGATTGCTCCTTAAGAGAGGCGATCGTCCACACAGACCCGGGTCTCAGTGTTAACCATTACATGAATTCTCACCTGTGAACGTCTTAGCTGCATCCATCAACACATCCAAGCTAACCTTTCTTTGATCTGCAAGAAAATTCAAAATTTAGATTCAAGGATGAAGACATTTAAAAAATCATATAACATTCTTGAAATATGGTATACAGAATTACAGCAAGTTTTCATGCTTCTGTTCAGAATTTTTAAATCAACAAGAACATGCAATAGAGAGAAGGCTCAAGCTGTGAGTATGTGTCTATTCAACGGATGTTATTTCTCTTTTCTTCCCTAAGCGGTCGGCTGCCAAGCATCCTCGTAGCATTCTGGGGAGTGGAGTTTTGTTGGTGGGTGCAGACTTTGTCTGTGTGTGCTTTGCGGAAGTAGAGACACGATAGAAGAACTCTTCTCAAAACGTGGTCCACCAGCCCCCCGAGCCACCCACACTCCATACCTTTCTCACAGTGTCAGCATTTGTGTTGGAGATTGGGAAAACTAGCGACATTCTAGAGTTAACCACTTCTGAAGGCACCTGCTATCATTCTGCTTTGTGCTACGAGTACTAGGAGTGAGACAATGTCAGCACCTAAGAACGTCCTTAATAAAGCAGGAAGATGTTGTTGTTGTTGTTGTTGTTGAATGTGTGTGTCATGGCATTGTGTGATATATTCATGTGTGGAGGCCAGAGTTCAACCTTGAGTGTCATTCCTCAGGAGCTGTCTACCATATTTTCTCAAGACAAGGTCTCTCACTGAGATCTGGGGCCAATTATGTCAATCATCCCAGCGAGCCCCAGGCATAGGCCCGACGTGACTCCTCCAGTGCTTGCAAGCCTGGCACATCGACATCCAGCTTTTACGTGGGTTCTGGGGATGGAAGTCAGCTCCTTATGCTAGCACAGAAAGTGCTTCATGGACTGAGCCTTCTCCCAGCTCTAAATGTGCTTTTAAAAAGCACGGAGCAACTAAATGCAGCAATATTTACGGGATTGGTATGCTTAGTCAATAGCGTGCAAATGACCAAAGCATGTTGCTGTGAAATCATGCATGGGCAAAGATGAAAGGCTAAGGAAACCAATAAGCTTTAGCACAGCCAGGAGCAGAAAAGGTTCACTGATAGTGTTTTTGATCCCATGTGGTATCTAAATTTTAAGACACTACTTGTTGAGTTTTGGGATAACAGCCAGGAAAAATATTTGAAAAGGCTATCAGATGCATATATATGTGTATATATATATACACACACACACACATATATATACACATATATATACATGTGTGTGTATACACACATATATCCATCCATTCATCTATCTATCTATCTATCTATCTATCTATCTATCTATCTATCTATCTCATCTATCTATCTATCTATCTATCTATCTATCTATCTATCCATAAAAAGTGTAGACTATGTGGTTGGAAGAGTTTGGCCTAAACTACTCAACTGTTCTTCATGATTTGGTGATGCTAGGCAAGTGGCTGCTTCATCTGCAATATAAGATACAGTGCATTTCCCTCATTAGTGCAGGGAAGCCATGTACAGGATATTTCCAAAACACAGTTCTACAGCAATGACAATGAGCCTGTGTGGTCAAGGAACTGGTGGCAAGGAAAGAAGAGCCCTTGGGCAAGGTCTCGGTAATCGCTGGCATTATATAAAACTTAACACACACACACACACACACACACCACACTTACCAAAACCAACAAGGACTGGGGCTGCAACTCAGTGGCTGAGTGCACCCCTACCGTATGTGAGGTCCTCTGCTCCATCTCCAGCACTACTTAAACCAGAATAAAATGAAACAACCAAAATGTTCCAGCAGATTGCATAAGAAAGTATATAGTGGAGTCTAGCCATAATCAGGCAATTCTTCTCACCTTTTGTCTTTATTTTAAGAAACTATTTCCATAAAATGTATTTTATCAACTAATAAATTTATCATTATTTTAAAGACTATAAAGAGCTAGGCCTTGTGGCACATAGTTGTAATACCAGAACTCAGGACTGAGGCAGGGGGATTAGGAGTTTGAAGGCAGCCTAGAACTTCATAGTAATTTCCTAATCAAGTTATGTGAGGAGACACTGTTGCAAAGAAAAACAAAAACAAAACAAAACAAAAATAACAACAGTCAGAGTTTAAAGAATTAATACATGGACATCATCAAAAATGTGTTTTAGTTTCTAATGTAATAAATACTGATAACTAATAATTTATAAAACAGCGTAATGAAGTTCTGAGTTAAAACATCTAGGGGCTGACGAGATGGCTCAGGGGGTAAGAGCACTGACTGCTCTTCCGAAGGTTCTGAGTTCAGATCCCAGCAACCACATAGTGGCTCACAACCACTCGTAATGAGATCTGACGCCCTCTTCTGGTGCTGTCTGAAGACAACTACAGTGTATATTACCCCTGAGTGAGCGGGATCATCCTGAGTTCAATTCCCAGCAGCCACATGATGGCTCACAGCCATCTGTACAGCTACAGTGTATTCATACACATGAAGTAAATAAATAAATCTTAAAAAAAAAAAATCTGAGAGCCCCTAGTGAGGCTGGTTGGTTTCAAGTCTGTTAGATGTATTTCTTAAGGATAAAATGGGGTCTCATTATGTCATCCTGGCTGGCCCAGATCTTGCCATGTAGACCAAGTTGGCCTAAAATGCAGAGATCCACTTGCTTCTGCCTGCTGAGTGCTATGCCACTATGGCTCACACGTTTTCAATTGTTAAATAATATTTTTTCCTCTTTATTCCTTGTCACTGTTTCCCCAGCCCCTTTTTAATTTCTACATTCTGCCTATTTCTACACTGGTCAGTCTTCCATATTTGTCACCAGTGAGGTTTGTTAGGAAAAGCCCTTCAATTCTCTCGGTCCCAGCATTTCTCTCCATATCTCGTCTTCCCTTGCAGCTCTGGGCTAGACCAAACATTGTCTCTGGGATTGAGGTGTCATGGCCACTCACCAGTCACTGTCAGGTGGTTCTTCAGGTCCTTTAGCTCTCTTTTTTCCAGTTTGAAACCAGTGTTTCGAAGAACACTTTTCACATCATGGACACGGACTTCCCCTCCTTCATAAAGACAAGAGAAAGTAAAGTTGTTACCAAATGAAAAATGTGGACTGTCCACCTCTGCCCAGAGCTGAAAGCTGAGAGAGCTAATTGTAGCAGGTCACATGGCAGTCAAAAATGGGCTTCCATAGTTAACCTTCTAAGAGAAGTACATGGGGGAGAAAAAGAACACTTTGACAATTCTGTTGACTTAGGCAAAGAGAACAATCAGATTATTCTAGAGAAAAAGTAAGATTTGAAACTCATTGCAGTAACAAAAAATAACTGCCCAAATATACTTTATATAAAAGGAAAACTCTGGTTAATGAGAAAGTTATTAAAAACTACTGGCATGGTTTATATTGGCTTAATCTATGTGAGTCATCTATAAAGTATCACTACATATATATATATATATATATATAATACACATTATTGTTTTTAGTTGAGTTAAACATTAAGTGTTAAAAAAGCAAAAAAAAATGGTTGATAAAAGTAAGTACACAGAAATGAAAAATGTTGATATATTAAAGTCGATCCTAGTGATATGGGCCTGTGGGTATGTGTAGTCATTGCTAATGGATAGAGCTACATTTTGGGGTGATGAGGTGTTGCAAAAGTGATTGTGATTGTTGTATAACTCTATTTGTGTACTAAAACCCCCTGAATTATACACTTTGAGTGAATTGGACAGCATGTGAGTTGTTTTTCAACATTTCTTCCATCATATTTCAACACAGCATATATAAAAAGGCAAATAACCAATCAGGAAAATACTTACTGTGTATATAATAAAATGCTTATAGTTAATATAAAGGGGCCATTTGAATTAGTATAAATAAATGTTCAGTGTCCAGAAGGATGATGGATAAATGGCCCTGATAAGAAATTCAAGGCTTGGAAGGAATATACATGTCTTAGCATTATTTTTGCTGTGGTGAAACACCATGACCAAAAGCAACTTGGAGAGGAAAGGGTTTATTTGGTTTATACTTGTATATCATAGTCTATTGTTGAAGGAAATCAGTATAGGAACTCAAGCTGGGCAGGAACCTGCAGGCAGGAGTTGATGCAGAGGCCATGGAGGGTGCTGCTTACTGGATTGTTCTTGGTTTGCTCAGCCTGAGTTCTCATTGAACCACAAAGGGCTGGGCTCTCCCCCATCAAACACTAATTAAGAAAATGCCCTACAGGCTTGCCTACAGTGATCTTATAGAGGCATTTTCTCAGTTGAGGTTCCCTCCTCTCCTATGACTTTAGCTTGTGTCAAGTTGACAAAAGTAGTCAACATAAATATAATAGCTTTTTGTTTTCATGATAAGGAAAATAATGAAAATAACATTTTTATTTTTAATAATGAATGAAAACATTCATTTTCATTAAATCAAATTAGCAAGAATCCAAATATGTGAAAGTGATATTTTAGTATTAAATTTAAGATGAATAGAAAACAAGAATTCAATTAAAAATAAACATGTACTCAGGAAAAACAAGAGGTAAGCATACTAAAAAACTAATCTATAATTCCATTTTTCCTATACATTATTTTATATTGCAGATTATTCTTGAATACCTAGTAGATATCAGATAATTATTGAATGAGACTCATAGTTTTGTAATTTTATACTTTAAAGTTTCAAATTTTATCGTTTTTGTCTTTTTTTTCTACTCACCTTTGAAGTTCTTTACACCAGATAGTAGTTCTTTCTTAAACACTGTTTTGTCACCTGTAGGATAAAACATAATTCTGTTTTCGAAGGATGAGAAAAGCCTATGTTCATACATACCAAAAGGGAAAACTTAGAAGCATTGCAATTCATTCTCAGTGAAATGAGAGATACGTAGAAAAAGTCCACTAAGAGCATAGTCAAAGGTCTAGAGCTTGCATAGCATGCCCAGGGCCTGGTCAGAGTCCTGCTCTGTGAGAAACCTCAGCATGGTAGCCTAATCCGTGGGCATTGATTGTAAAAGCATTGAGCAGTACCCAAGTGCACCGAAGGACAAAACCTTTTCACTATTCTCTTCTTTAATTTGGCTTCATCTCTTTTTCTTCTGCAGTTTTTCTACCATTCTGTTTTTTAATTTTCTTCCGGATTCATAAGCCTTTTATTTCTCCCAAGGGAACACAAGAACAAGAACATGTCTTAAGGTAAGGCTTCTGCCCTAGGGTACCTTTTCCTAAACCTAAACCAGAGCCCAGAAATTATAGAAGTTAGCTGGGAGCTTGGCAGAAAGCTTGGAGAAAGAAGGGATCAAAAAAAGGAGGGGAGATGGGGGATGAGGGAGGGTGGTAAGAAGGGGAACATGGACAAAGTAGAACCATATACACATATGAAAATGTTATCATGAAACACATCATATCATATACCCACTGGAATAAGTCATAAAAACTTACTGAAAAGAATTAGAGAAATGCTAGGTAGCACTAGGTCTATATTTATTTTTAACCAGGAACTCACTGCATAGACCAGGATAGTATTGGATATGCAGTGATCAGACTACCTCTACCTCCAGAGAGCTGGCTGGTATTGGGCCAGAGAGATGGCTCAATATTGATGGCCCAAGTTCAGTCCCAAGGATCAACACCCATGAAAGAGAGAACCCAATTTCACCACTGTCCTTCACATGTATACATGCACATGGCTTATGCTTGTGTACATACACACATACAAAGAAATGTAAAACAAACAAAAAATTCAGGGATTGCAGGCAAATGTTGTCATGCCTAGTACAAGATTGGGTCTTTTATTTATTTATTCTTTTAAATAAATCTTTTAAACTGACAAGGAACATTTCAAATATTAGAATTAATAGAAAACCTCAAAATACAAAGTTTAAAATCAACATGACTTTTTCTTTTTGACAGCAGGAGCTAGGAGCAATGAAGACAGTCTGTACTCCATCTGAGGCTTAGGACAGATTTTAGTCAATGCTTGTCGAGTGTGGACAGTTTTAGATATCCATGAGAAGAACACAAAACACTTACTAGACATGTGTAGTTTTTTAAGGAGTCTTTTGTTTTCTTTGTGTGTCATTCTTATTCCTATGTCTTCCAGAACGTTTCTTACATCTGCTGCATGAATTGATTCTCCTTTAGGAAGAAGAAAATATGGTCAGCTGGGACTATAGAATCACATATTTTATAATATTATATAAATACAATGTGTACATAAAACACATGCAGGACTCATCCTTGTTAACTTCAAGGGAAAGAGCAAGTGAGTGACCCAGGGAATAAGATGTTTTATTTCAGCTGGTGTAGTGCTACATGCTAGAAATCCCAGCACTTAGGAGGCTGAGGCAAGAGGATTGGAAGTTTGGTCTGTCTGGGCTATATATCAAGATCTTGTCTATAAACAAATAAACTCACTCAAACACGCAGTAATAAAATAACAAGAAAAAGAAGATTTAACAAGCAAATGACACTCTCTTGAAGCTGACATGTATAACAAACACA
>JADRCD010212574.1:21628-47007 GCA_019843815.1 Montemys delectorum
GTCTCAAAAAGCTTTATTTTTACTTGGTCCAGGACTTGGGAGGGGCTCCAGAGCGGTTACAAAGCTGCCTAGTGGCTTGAGAGGTTCATTCAAGTGGAGGTCCCAAGGCAGGCTGGTGCAGAGCAGAGCAGGGAGCCCCTTGGAAGGCACAGAGGCCTCCTAGTCATGCTTGAGAGTGAGGCGCTCAAAGAGATACTCGCCCAGAGATCCCTGGGGCACGCTGGTCTGCACTGGTTGTGGCCCTGCCACCCTACGGAGGTTGGTCAGGTGGTTGCCCATCTTCTTGATGAGCTTCACCTCCTTATCCAGGAAGTGGCTTTCCAAGAAGTCACAAAGATGAGGGTCTGTGCGGGCAGAACCCAGGGCATGCAGATCCAAGAGGGCCTGGTTCAGGTCCTTCTCCAGGGCCAATGCAGCTTCCATGGCCTCCTGGGTTTTACCCCATTCATCTTGAGATGGCTTCTGCACATCCTGGAAGAGTGCATGCCCCATGATCGTTCTGCAACTTGAGGAGACACTCAGCGCCCTCGTGCTTCTCCTCGGCCAATTCACTGAACAAGTGGCCTACGCCCTTCAGAGCCACGTCATCCCGATCAAAAAAGAAGCCCAGAGAGAGGTAGGTGTAGGAGGCCCGCAGGTGCAAGTTGACTAGGCGGGTCACGGCAGCTTCCACTTTGGTGGAATAATTCTGATGAATCAGAGAGGTCATGGCTGATCCGGAGTATGGGGCTGACCAGAAAGAGATGGTGCAGACTGGTCCTAGGAGCCGAAGGCGGCGACGAGATGGTCCTGGAGGCTGCTACTGGAGAGACCTGCAAGGCGGCTGGAAGCTAATAAAGTGGGAGTCCCTGGGTCTGTTCCGTCCAAACACTGTTGAAGCAAGACACAGATCCATGGGCCCTCCGAGGTGCTACTCTGCCTCTATTTTTTTTTTTTTTTAATATTCAGCCATGTTTGCTATTTTTATGTGTCTTTAATTGGTTATTTTATTTATTTATTTATATTTCAAATGTTATTCCCGTTCACAGTTTCTCCTCTACAAGCCTCCTATCCCCTTCCTCCCAAGTCCCTCCCACCCTCTACTTGCCTTGATTATTTTGTTCTCTCTTCTATGTAGGACTGAAGCATCCACTCTTTGGTCTTCCTTTCTCTTGAGCTTCGTGTGCCCCATGAGTTGTAATGTGGGTAATTTCATGCTCTTTGCCTAATATCCACTCAGTGAGTACATACCATGTATGTTCTTATTTTAGGATGGAATGTTCTATAGATATCTGTTAAATCCATTTTCCCCATAACTTCTGTTAGTTTCACTGTGTCTCTGTTTAGTTTGTGTTTCCAAGATCTCTCAATTAATGAGAGTGGGGTGTTGAAGTCTCCCACTGTTATTGTGTGAGGTTCAATGTGTGCTTTGAGCTTTAGTAAAGTTTCTTTTATGAATGTGGGGTACCCTTGCATTTGGAGCATAGATGTTCAGAATTTAGAGTTCTTGGTAGATTTTTTCCTTTGATGAGTATGAAATGTCCTTCTTTATCCTTTTTGATAATTTTTGGTCCAATCTATTTGGAGTTCTCTTGTATCTTTTTAAGGGAGTTATTTATGTCCTCTATCATCATCATGAGATGCAATTTAAAATCAGAGTCTTGTTTTTCTGGTGTATTGGGGTATCCAGGGCTTGCTGTGGTGGGAGAACTGGGTTCTGATGATGCCAAGTAGCCTTGGTTTCTGTTGCTTATGTTCTTTCCCTTGCCTCTCGACATCTGGGTATGTCTGGTGTTATGTCATCTTGCTGTCTCTAATTGTGGCTTGTCCCTCCTGCAAGCCTGTGTGTCAGTGCTCCTGGGAGACCAGTTCCCTCCGGGAAGAATTTGGGTTACAGAGCACTGTGGCACAGGATCAGCTCTGGGCATGGTGGTACAGGATTTACTCTATTCCTTTAAAAAAAGATTTTAGTTTTTAATTATGTGTATGGGTTTGTGCACCTGAGTCCAAAGACCAAGGGGGTCAAAAGAGGTCATCTGATCCCCTAGCGCTGAAGTTACAAGTGGTTGAGAGGTGCCTGGTTGGGTGTTGGGAACCAAATTGGAGTCCTTTGCAACACCAAGCAGCAAGCATTGTTAATCACTGAACCACTTCTCCAGCTGTAATAATTCTATTGTTTCACATGCTTCCTCTAGCCACTGAACTGCCTCCACTCTCCTCTTCTTTTGTCTCTACTGTGGCATGTTTGTAAAATGGCAACATAAAGACATAGGATGGAGCTAGGCAGTGGTGGTGCACGCCTTTAATCCCAGCACTTGGGAGGCAGAGGCAGGCGGATTTCTGAGCTGGAGGCCAGCCTGGTCTATAGAGTGAGTTCCAGGACAGCCAGGGCTACTGTCTCAGAAAAAAAACAACCCCTCCCCCCCTCAAAAAAAAGATAGTATGTAATTATTTTGTAATTATTTTGAGATTGGGAGGTCAAGAATCATGTTTCCCCCCTAGTAGAGAGTTTATTTAGTTTTTATGTTAGCTTACAAAGTAACAGATGTCATTATGGTATTTTCCCAGCTTCCCTCCCTGTTTCCTCCCCTCCTTTCCTGTCTCCTCATCTTTCTTTCTTTCTGGTTCTATGTAGCCCAGGCTGGCCTTAAACTTGCTATGTAGTGGAGGATGACTCTGAACTCTGGATGACTCTGAACTCTGCCTTCATTTTCATCTGATTCTAGGAATTGAAAGTTTCCTTTCTGGTTTCTTTGGTGACCCACTGGCCAGTCATTCAAAAATATACTGTCAGTCCCAAGTATCTGTGTGTTTTTGTCTTGCTATTAGTTTCTAGCTTTGTTCCACTGTGATCTAGTGAGTTACAAGACACTATTTCCAGTTCTTCTTGGAGAAGATTCTATAGGCTGCTGAGAAACAAGTGAATCTTTTGTACCTGTTGCATGGTGCACTCTGTAGCTAGCTGTTAAGTCTGTTTGATCTATGGTATAGTTTAAGCCTGGAGTTCCTTTGATTTTTTAGGTTATGTTAAAATATATTTAAATACAAAATATAAAGACCACTCAATATAATTAATACTCATCTTAACAGCATACTCACCTAACACGTTTCGAATTTCATCCATCAACGCATGGTATTCAACCTTCCCATTACCTTTAAGACAAAAAACCCCATAGATTTATAGAAAAATATAGAATTATTAAATTGTGACTTATAAAACAGAAACCTATATTCACTCACTTGAAAACATGAAGTTAATATTTTTCATGTCAGATCCTCATCAATTTAATTAACATAGTTACTTCTGTCTACAGGACAAGAGTCCATATAATGCAATGCAAGACAAGGCATTCAACACTCCTTAAATCTAGCCTTGAATCCACTGTTAGTCTTTTATGATAAAAGAGAGTACTGGTCTACTCCTGGCTGATCTTAGAACTTCACCTTGATAGCTGTCAAATCTATATGTTCAGTTACTGCTCACTTATAATGACAGAACTTTGCAATGGTCATTCTCATATACCATATACTTAATTTCTTTATTCAGTATTTCTCAAATTAAATTGGAAAGCTACTGGATACATTTAAAACCATTTTTTAAATTTTCTTCGAATGTTCACTTATTTTTTTTATTTCTAAACTCTTTTTTTAAGATTTATTTATTACTATATGTAAGTACATTGTAGCTGTCTTCAGACACACCAGAAGAGGGTGTCAGATCTCATTACAGATGGTTGTGAGCCACCATGTGGTTGCTGGGATTTGAACTCAGGTCCTCTGGAAGAGCAGTCAGTGCTCTTACCCACTGAGCCATCTCTCCAGCCCTAAACTCTTTATAGACAGATAACAAAAGGTAATTCTAGTGTAAATATTATATGTGTGTTCATGTAAGTAAAATGTCACTTATTTCTTCCTTATAGTGACAATTACATTTATTCTATATATAAAAAAATTGTTTACTCTGAGTTGAGTGCATGCCATTTCTTCCTGGTAGTATCAGGAAGTCCACAGACAGCCCAGAACGTTTGCGAACCATTAAGAAAGTCACCAACTTTTCAAGTTTCATTTGCTACTTATTCATTTATCCTTGGTACTTGGCTTTGATTTTTATACTGAAATGATGTGGCTGTTTGACCTTTCCATACTGAGTCCAAATACTAGGTAAAAATAAAGTATGCAGAAGGAAATCAAGAAGTTGTTTCCACCAAAAAACAAAACAAAACAAAATAAAAAAACAAACAAAAAAACTTCTTGTCAGACCCAGTCTATTAACTTTGGATATATGCCTTAACGACTTGAAAGAAAAACTGGATGTAGTTCAAATAATGAAATTACATTTCCATCATGGGTCATGGTGCCCAAGAGCAAGATTTATATGCTTTTCATATTTAACCTTTCAGAGCTGAGTCATATAGTCACTGAGTATTAGGAACTGGGTACATATAAGCTATTGTAGTACATGAACATTGAATACCAAAACCATGTTAGGAGAGAGTGAATACTGCACATTTATTAGCAGGATCTATCATGAGGAAACACTCTTAATCAAAAACTTAAAATGCCATTGTATAATCTAGAGATTGATCATAATTCAAGTCAATAAGACAAAAATCAATTGATACATTAAATTGCTAAAGATGCTGCATATATACACCCTCAAGGGAAAAATTACTATATATATAAAATATAAATCACTGTATGGTTACTGAATCTTTAGATTGCAGGTCATCTATACAAAATTCACTTGCTATTTTCACTTGAGAAAAATAATGTCACCCACTAATATTTCTACATGCTCTTAATCCAGTTCTTTCTAAACCTTAGAGAACACTTCACCCCCATAATATTTTATTATGTCTTCTTGCTTTCCACATATGATAGATCCTGCTAGTGAATGTGCAGTATTCATTCTCTCCCAAAACAGTTTGTAAAATTGCAAGTTTGGAAGCACTGAGTGGGAGATGCTGTCACTGAGATAACTAAGACTTAAAGTTGCCGTAGACAGTCTCTTCCACTATGACGTGGTCATGGGGACACAATTTGTTTGTACTGTTGTGTTATTCTTAACACCCCAACACTGTTAGTAACCCTCAGGATAAATTACCAGTGCTCATCTATATTCCTACTATTATCTAGCTGTTAGTGTAGTGGCTTACAGGAGACCGATGCGACACAAGCGTTTACTTAAACAATAGTTACATCAAAATGCAAACACATTACAGTTAATGAATCCACCTTAAAACCAACTTGTCTTCTTACTTCAGCCTCCTCAGTTCTGAGACTGTAGGCCTGTGCCACCTGGTTTTGTTCTTGCTGGCACTGTATTACTATCACATTTTAACTTTTTAAAATTCTAATAACACACGGCAGCATAGCATAATGGTGCATTTCTAGAAGCCAGGTGTGGTGGCTTACACCTCTAATCCTTGCACTTGGGAGTCCAAAGCAGGAAGATCACAAGTTTGAGCTGAACTTGGGCTACATAAAGAGAACTCGTCTCAAAAATTGAAAAGGAAAAACGTATTCTGGGACCAGACTACCTGAGCTTTCTTGGCTTTATCACTTTCTAGCTCTCTGAGTTTTGCTAAGTGACATCTTAGTTTCTTTGTATGCAAAATAGAGGTAAAAATAGACCCTAATTTACAGAATTACTTGGAAAATTCAACAAGCTAATTATCTGTAACACACTTAGAATAATTCCTTGCATGTGTTCCTTGCATGCTGGACCAAAATGCACTATGGACCAAAAAACTTAATATCCTCAATATTCCTCTTTGAGCTTGGCATTTCCTGTGACATTAAGTGGGAACTAGACACTTGTCATCTGTGTAGATGTTCTCCATGACCACTGGGCTCAGTTTGGTAGCTATGCATGAAGACCATACATTTTATCTCCTTCTTTTCATGAGCACCCTGTCCCCATCCCAGACCTACCACTAGGCTCATGTTGCAAGTTTTACTAGGAGGTAAACTCACGATCAGCTGGTAGATGGTCCATCACTTTCTGTATGTCCTTATTGGTGAGCGGAAAGACTGTCTTTTTAAAGAAGGTCTCCACCTTAGCTTTAGGTATCTTTAACTCTTAGGAAAGAAGGATTTGAGAAATATAAAGGTTCAGAGTCAGTAGGTCATTCAAGGTCATGCATAAGTGTCAGTGCTGTTCAGAGTACAAGGGGCAAAGAACACTTAAACTATGTTAGTGACAATGTCTCATGGATTCGTAACTCTTGTTCTTGAGGTTCTGTTACAGTTGTGTGAGTGTGCTGCATGTACTGACAATTGAATTCAGGAAGGTCCACGTGCTAAACAGTCTCCCTGGGTAATATCCTGAACCTAGCTTTCAGAAGGAATTTTAAGAGAAGGAAGTAAGGAGTTTGGAATTTCTATTACAGACCTGAATCAGTATTTGCCAATGTACTGTTCTAATAGGATTTGAAATTTGAAATTCATGGAGAAAAATAAAGTCTGTGGACTTATTGCATCACAATCCTCTAGGAATTTTTTTTTAAAAGTTAGATATTTTTATTTTAAACCAGTTAATGTATGTGTGTGTGTGTGTGTGTGTGTGTGTGTGTGTGTGTGTAGAATGTTCCTGTGTTGCAGTGTGTAGGCAGAGGACAGAAGACAACTCTCAGGCATTCATTTCCCCTTTCCACTGGGTTCCAGGAATCACACTCATGCTGTTAGTCTTCAGAGCAAGCATATTTACTGGATGAACCCTGACTAAGGCATCATCCTTCTGGCCCAAAGTAAAATTCTTACTGATACATGGAAACAAACAAACAAACAAACAGACGTCCTAATGGACAAGAGAATGTACTCTTCTGACCCATGCTTACATGCGGACTGTTCAATCAGGTTGAATGTGTCTATTTTCCCAAACATTTGTTATTTCTTCATAGTTAAAACTCTCCAAATTCTTTCTTCCCTGTCTCTCTGAAATGCTGCTGCTGTCTGTAGTGGCCTCGCTGTCCAATAGCCTAGCAGGTATCTTTTCCCATCTGAATGTCCCTTCTTCTCCCCCTGGTTTTAAACCACAGTTCTACTCTAAACTCCCTTGAGACCTATGCCTTTAGATTACATATGTAAATGAGATCATTTGTTGTTTTTTGTGGGTATGCCTGTCTTATTTCACTTAACACAATGGTCTCCATTTCCATTCATGTTGTTGTAAATAATGAAATTTTATTTATTTTTCTAATTACCAAGCAGTATTCTGTTGTCTACAGGCATCAATTTTTCTTTACCCACTGTTTACATTTTTTAGTTATTATAATACCATGGGAAACTTTTTAATAACATTTTTTCCCCTAAAGGTCATCCCTGGAAATTCAAGGTCAATACTGCTAGAAAAGGACCTAAAGCTCTAGGAACTACTTTTCCTGATGGTTCTAATGTATGACTTAATATAGGAACCACTGTTTCTAGGTCTATTACAGGGAAATCATTTTGATGGCCATAGTCTGTCTAAAGAATTCAATAGCAGGGACGGCAAATTAAGAATCTGAGGACTGTAAAGTAGGGAGAGTTTTGACAACATAACAGCAGCATGGCTGAAGGACTCCAGTGTCCATGCCATGGAAAGTCCCATCATGCCCCTCACCTTCAATTGTCTCCAATTCTTTTATTAACCTTTTCTTGTATAGCCTTCCAACACCTGCAAGACGGAAAACTTTCAAGTCAGGAAATGAAGTAGTAACTCAGAAGTCTACAACTTAAGAAGCAGAGACTTTCAAAATGCTTTCTTCTAGCATTGAAATAGTTTCACCCTAAAAATAAAACTTGAATGGAAACAGATCTCAGCTGGGTGACATGTTGGTGGCAGGTGGCATGCGGCATCTTTACTAGTCACACAAGTTCGTAGGCTTAACACTTCTCTAGGGCTGCTCTGGTGTCTTTTGATGCTCACCATCAGTCGGCAGTTTACCCAGGAGTTTCATCGTGGAGTCTTCTGTGAGATTTACCCCTATATCGTCTAGGAATTCTGGCAGGTCTCCAAGGTCGATCTTCTCTCCTTTAAAAACAGAAAAGTCCTAGCAGTTGAAAATTTGAAGAATGATACTTCTATATTACACAAAACAAAACAAAACAAAACAAAACAAAAAACCTATCCTTTGTTAAGTAAATAGTGATGAACTCAAGTTGGCAAGAATGTAAGAAATTACTTGTAGCTGGCTTTCAGTACCCTGTGGGTTCTTCGTTTTCCCCCCACTCTTTATCCCTCTGGTTTTACTCCTTATCACTAGACAAGAGAGAAAGAGGAATAGAGGGGAGAGAGATGGAGATCCCTGAATCTATGGTGTAAAGGATATGTCTAGTATAAAGGGGATCAATTGAGACAAAACTGTAGCGGCTTCGACCAAGACAGTGATGATCAAAGGTAGTTTGGATAATTAGATACAAACATTTACCCACAAATCAGAAGGCAGACGGCATGTACCAACAAGAGAAATGGTGCAGATTGTAATATAACTTTATGAAAAAATTAGAATCTGGTTTTTCAGTTTGTATGTGTGGCATACCTGTGTGCTGTGCATGCGGTTGTGTGTGTGTGTGCACACTTATGCAGGAATATGCAGAGGCCATAGGGAGTATGTTGGTTCGCTTCTTTCTTTCTTTCTCTTTTTTTAAAGATTTATTTATTTATTATATGTAATACATTGTAGCTGTCTTCAGACACCCCAGAAGAGGGCATTAGATCTCGTTACGGATGGTCGTGAACCACCATGTGGTTGCTGGGATTTGAACTCAGGACCTTTGGAAGAACAGTCGGGCTCTTAACCACTGAGCCATCTCTCCAGCCCGGTTTCCTTCTTTCTTACTCTTGCAAACATCCCGTAAGCCTCAGCAATTCCCACTTCCACATCACAGCACTGGGCTGACAAGGGCGAGTGTGGCCATGCTGGCTTTCTCTGTAGACTCTGGGATTCAAGCTCAGGCCCTCATATCTCTACAGTAAGTGCTCTTACCCACAGGGCTGCCTCCCGACACCCGTATCCCCCAGCTTCTCTACCACTCATGTCACTATATGATGCTTTTAAAAAGCCTTAACTCAGCTGGCTTTCTGTTGGATCTTACAGATGCGCTAAGTTTCCCCTCTTTCTTCTTGACAGCAACTGCCACCCACTGTGGATCCTGGGTTTTCTCGGTAAAGTAAGTTTACCTCTATTTTTGCCCAGGAATACTAGCTTAGAGGGATTAATTTTTTTCAAGACTATAATGTAAAGTGCTGAAGGGAAATATGTGGGATCATAAATGATCCCAAATGTGGGTAAGAAACAAAGTCCTGAGAAGTCTGTGTGGTAACACTCTCATACCTCCTATGAGGGTATAAATAACCACATATCCAGGCCCCTTCAACTTTCCACGGCTGTGTGGAACTTTTCCCTCAAGTTGGTTCTTTTCTAGCTTGATGTTCCAGTCTAGGCAGACAAATCCCAAAGCCAGCATAAACAAATTCCTGTTTTCAGTCCCCTGGAACCTAACTGCAGTGTGTCTGTTTGGAGAGGAAGGCTGGGAGGATGTGCTCATCGGCTCCAGTGGCTGGGGGAAAGAGGCACAAGGGCTGTTTTCCCCAAGAGCTTCAGTGAAGTTAGAACCCCTGGGGTTTCCAGAGCTTGCCTGTCAGCAGCTCTGGGGATTATCAGCCACAGCTAACTGCTTTTGACAGGACACAAACCTTCCAATATGGCCTAGTCTTATGCTTTGTGCTAAACCGTTCCAACTACTTTTCATCTTTCCCTTTACACTTCTCCCACGGCTAGAAAGGTCCATTCTGGAAAGCACGGATGTGCCTTTTCCGGGTCAATCCTTGTGCTTGCTTCCCTGTAAAACCACCTCTGGTCTTTCTTCCTTGGGTCTAAGTGGCCATTTAGAGCCTTTCCCATTTGTGAGGCTTTTAACATAACAATGTTATGATATTATTGTATTTTATTTATACATATTTTCCCTCAACTGTGGAAGATTCAACCCCTTGAAGCTCCTGGATGGTTTACTTGTATAGATCTATCCACGCTTGGGATCTATAGATCTCTTAATAGGTGCTCAGCAATGATTAGTAACTCACCTGTATATACATTCCCCTTTTCCATTATATCTTTCAAACGAACCATCCCATACACTGTAAAACAAGACAGAGTTTATGCATAAAAATGAAAACACACATAGGAAAAGATACAAAGTTATATATAACATAGAAGCCTAGCCAATTTTTAATATTTGATTTAGAATTCTATCCTGCTTCCATTCAATTGAAAATTGGGAAATACAGAACTCTAATTATGAAAAGGACACTGACTTCACATTGTTTATGTCACTGTTTGTTCTGTCAAGACAATAAGGCACACTGAGATGGAGGATGGGCTAATGCTGACGGTGGCTCTTGCTTTCCTGTTGGGAAGAATTCCATGTTACTGATTACAAAGCTCACAATCAGCTTAAATGGATCAAGTGCTGTAAGGGAAGTTCTGGCTTGAGACACTGACAAGGCTGTGCTCTGTCCCAGGAAAGATTTGGCTTTAGTTGTCATTCTTTTACTAGTCAATTCAATATGGATGGTGTCTTAGTCAGGGTTTCCATTCCTGCACAAACATCATGACCAAGAAGCAAGCTGGGGAGGAAAGGGTTTATTCAGCTTACTTCTACATGGCTGTTTATCACCAGAGGAAGTCAGGACTGGAACTCAAGCAGGTCAGGAAGCAGGAGCTGATACAGAGGCCATGGATGGATGTTTCTTACTGGCTTGCTTCCCCTGGCTTGCTCAGCTACTCTCTTATAGAACCCAAGACTTCCAGCCCAGGGATGGCACCACCCACAATGAGCCTTCCTACCTTGACCACTAATTGAGAAAATGCCCCACAGCTGGATCTCATGGAGGCACTTCTTCAACTGAAGCTCCCTTCTCTGTGATAACTGAGCCTGTGTCAAGTTGACACACAAAACCAGCCAGTACAGATGGCATATTTGACAAATTCAGTAGAACTTTAATAATAAGTGCTTATTCATTGAGACATGGTATCATTTATCATAAGCTGACCTGGAATTCTCTGTAAGTTGAGGATGACCTTGAACTTCTGGTCCTCCTGCCTTTGCCTCCTGAGAGCTCGGGTTATGGACTCGTGCCAGTATGCCCAGCTTTAATAGGGTACTGTTATTTGATTTACTTTAATTAAGTTATTAAAAAATATGAGACAGTGTCTTTCTATGTAGAGTCTACATAAGTCTGTAACTCTATTTAGTTGGCCTCAAACTTATGGTGGTCCTTCCAATTCCCAGGTTCTGGGGTTTCAAGACACCCTGCTAAACAGGGCTGCTGCACAGGGCTATGCAAAGCAGACAGCACAATGCTAGTGCCTTGCAGAAATAAGTCTCTCTCCCTTCCCTTCCTCCTTTCTTCCCCTCTTTGCTTCTGGGGATGTCTTATTTGTCTTCCTATACTCATTCAGTCCAGCAGGTGGCTACTGGCAAGATAGACACAGGTCTCTTATGGGATCAAGTATGCCTCAGGAAAAGTACTGCTATTTTTAGAATTAAAATAGCTACAGAAATGAAAAGAACTATACAGGAATACAACAAATGACTTCATGTCGACACTCAGACAATTTAGATGAAATGGCACACAGGCAAACATTACCAAATCTGACTCCAGAGGAAGGAGACAGGACTTTAGAGCCTGGCTTAAGGCCCTTCTGCAACCTGCCTGTGCACCCTCCCCACTCTGGGCGCTTCGAAACTTCAAGCATACATTCCAGCTCTTTTCCTAATGCTCTCTGACTTTGTTGCATGTATACTTCAGTACACACTTCCCCCTCAGCTGTAATGTCTTTATTAGTACAGAGTTTCTGGTACATCTGACAGCTTTTTCTGATCCTTTTTCTGGCAAACATATTTTTTTTTTTTTTCCCCCAGAATTTCAGCGAAGGCATTTTTTTAGTGTTCTACTACAACTAGATAGCATTATGATGATATCTTGATCTCTAGGCTTCCTTACTAGTCTATGGAGTATAGACTAGACAATCTGTGTTGTTGTTGTTATATTCCTAATATATAGATTGGCATTCAATAAATCTTGCTGCATGAGGCAATAAGATCTTGAGTGCCACGCCCACTCCAATGAAGTCTTGGGACAAGCCCAAAAGCTTGGCCACAGACCAGAGGTAAAAAAAGCTTCAAAGGAAGACGGTCTCTTGGGAGTTCATTTGTGGCATTCCCTAACTCAGAGGTAGTCCAGATATGTCCTTGCGAACTCATGTGCTAGATGCCCACCAAGATATGATTTACTAATAGCTAGACAAAATTGGACATTACTCTCTGACCTTTACCAATGTTCCAACATCTTAGCCAAACCCTGGCTTGGAATTTAGTAAAGAATGTTACCTATCTATACTAATTGCCTTTGGCATTGTGGGTAGGGCATTGAAGTTTACAGAATGGGAGACTTATCCCAGGGCAAGGTCAAGTAGAATCCTCATTTTCGTATGGCAGCTGAGCCAGCCACTCCTAGGAATTAGCAAGAATGAGACTTCCAGAGACCTGTCTCTACTAGCCCAGAAGATTAGCATAGTGGGCGTTTTACTAAGGATGGATGGGACCTTGAGCCGAGAGAGAGAGAGAGAGAGAGAGAGAGAGAGAGAGAGAGAGAGAGAGAGAAGCAGTCAGCAGCAGAACATTTGAGAGAGAACATTTGTAAGAATTGAGCAAACAGGGATACCTCATAAAAATACCAAAGCACAAGGAATGTCCATTAAGCCTCAAGACAAAGAGCTTCAGAAGGGTTTACAGAGAAAACACTCATCCCCAAGAAATGCCAGGTTCCAGGAAGCAGCCCTGGCCCGGGAGAGTAGATCTCCTCCCCACCCTTCCTGCCTGCCACAGGTATCTAATCCTCACCTGGAGGAGAAAGGTCAATAGAAACAAAAGAGCAATGGGAAAGATAAAGTGTAACCAGCTCACGTTGTAAAGTGTAACACTCTGTTCTGATAAGGTATAAAAACTAAGAGCTTTGTTTCCTCCAGGTCGCCTTTGCTCCAAATGCAGGATGACCCCCAGTATACTGGTCCAATAAAAACCTCATGCTATTTGCATCAATCTCCATCTCTGATTCTTCGTGAATGGGACACCCACACCTAATTTAACACATTTGAGATTCGAGCTTCAAGCCTCATGTGGTTCACAGGCCTCCCCCCCTACCCCCCCCTCCCCCGGGGCCCAGAGTGTTCGGCCCGGGAGTGGGGGTGGGGGATGCAGTGCCTGTCTAGAAGAGGTGGCTGCTTTAGACCCAGTGGGTTTTAGATGGCCTCAGATGCACCCTGACCAC
The DNA here is from genome assembly GCA_019843815.1 of Montemys delectorum. Taxonomy (NCBI): domain Eukaryota; kingdom Metazoa; phylum Chordata; class Mammalia; order Rodentia; family Muridae; genus Montemys; species Montemys delectorum. Next base: position 34,923 of record JADRCD010212574.1, read on the forward strand.
TGAGCTGCCAGATTTTTCCTTTCTCTTTTGTAATGACTGTAAAAGTCTGATGCCATTTTTGAGAAATACACTCAGAATCAGCACTTCCTTGTGTCGACTCTGTCATCGCCGACGTTTTTGCCTACCTGACCAGAACTCTACTCATCCCGTGGAACAAGAGGTCTCCACAGCAAACCCAGTCTGTGGCACTTGAGAATTAAATTTAACTTTTAAAATGGTTTTATTTGTATATGAGTATTGTATATGACTGTTTTGCCTGCATGTGTGCATGCACAGCACAGGCCTGTGGAATCCAGAAGAGGGCATCATATCCCCTGGAAATAGAGTTAGACACTGTTGTGAACTGCCAGATGGATGCTGGGAACTGAGCTGAGATCCTCTACCAGAGAAGTACATTCTTTTAATCAGTAAGTCATCTCTCCAGCCCCTAAGCTTAAAAAAAAAAAGATTTGTTTTTATTATAATTTTTGTGGGTATGTATGTGTGCTCATGAACATGAGTGCAGGTGTGTGTGTGTGTGTGTATGTGTGTGTGTGTGCATGTGTATGTACACATGTGTGAGTGCAGGTGTCTCTGGAGCCCAGAAGAGATGCTCTGAAGTGAGAGTAAGAGGTGGTAGTTAGCTGCCCATGATAGCTGCTATGAACAGGAGTGTGCTAGGAGAATCAAGAATGTCCTTAGTAGGCCGGCCATTTCTCTAGACTTGAGGATGAGACTTTCTTTTAGTTTTTTTCTTAAGTACTTTTGTGAAAATCCAAATTTGCTCTCTGAAATTCTCATATATAAATCCAGAGTTAGGAGCAACTTACTGTTAGTGGGCATGTAACTCATGAAGTCTTCGTATTCATTCGAATCAAGATCATAACCCATGTTTTCCATTAAAGCTTTTATTTTTTCCAGGTCAATTTGAACTCCTTAGGAAAAGCAAGGGAAGGAGAAAAGTAATTAAAAATGCGAGTCATGCCCATGTATTTACTAAAGTGTGAGCAACAAAAGGAATGACATTGGGCTGGAGAGATGGCTCAGTGGTTAAGAGCACTGGCTGTTCTTCCAGAGGTCCTGAGTTCAATTCCCAGCAACCACATGGTGGCTCACAACTATCTGTAATGGGATCCAATGCCCTCTTCTACTGTGTCTGAAGACAACTACAGTGTACTCATATACATAAAGTAAATAAATCTTTAAAAAAAAATAATTCTTTAAGAAAAAACAAAGGAATGATGTTGAGGAAAGCCGTGTCCTAGGACTCTGAACCAGAACTGGTTCCCTCTGCCTCATTCCACCCATGGCCTCCTAACTACTGCTCTGCCAAGACATCTATAAGGAGCTGGGTAAGTCTTCTGAGCTTTATCCAGAGACTGCTCAGACTTACAACTCTCATAAAAATAGACTTGAAATGTTGTGACCACACTGAAAAATCGTGTTTTCCCAGGTTGTGTTTAAAGCAGCAAATGACCAAGCCACTTAAGAAACAAAGCAAGTTAGAGTTGTCGTTGCCCAAAATGTGAAAAGCAAAGCATGGAGTCCAGTTTTCCCAGTTTCTAACTCACCCTGGAGACTCTTGATGGCATCCATCAACTTGTATTTGTACACCTTCCCGGAAGCTGCAAAGTAAGACACACTAGCTGCAGCGCTACACCTGCGACACAGCTCAAAGTCTGGAGCCTCAGGAAGCAGCTCTAAGGATTTTCTTTATATTTTTTTTTCTATTTATATCCGAAGATAAAAATTGGAATAGGGGAAAGTTCTTAAGATAGTCAATCTACTTTCTTGAAAAATGGTGGATAGATGGGTGTTGCTCCCTCCCTTTCTCCTGCCCTTAGCATACAACAGGGATGCCTAAATACCTATGCTTGTTGTGGCCCCATTCCTATTACTCAACATTGGAGTTAGCTTAGGTGCTGGTCAGCAGATGTGGAGAGAGAGAAAAATGTTTGTATTATTTAGCCATGAAGAAGACCAAAATCTTGAATTCTAGTCATTTGCACAAAATGGACAGAACTGCATATCATAATACTAAGTGATAAATGAGCCATATCTGTAAGGACAAATACCATGTTTGTTCGTTTTTTTTTTTTCTCATTTGCAGAATTGTGTATGTTGCAGGGGATCAAACCTTGGCTACACGAGGCAAAAAACTCTACCATTGATCAATACTTCCTGCTCTCATATGCAGAATCTAAAAGAAGGACATGTAAATAAAGAATCTTATTCGTTGCAGGGCAGGGCACTGTGGAGGACAGCAGAAGATGAAGAGAGGGTTTAGTATGGTCAAATTACATTGGATGTACATTCATATGTATGATGGAACCTCATATTTTAGATAAAAGTACATGCTAACAATAAAACAAAATATTCAATAGCTATAATCAAATGCTTATTTATCAAAATAAATAACATTAAAAATTTATATTACTATTTTATGCTTAAAACTCTTATCTTCACATTCATTATTTTGTTTAATCCCCACTGTTATACCGAAACTATATATTGTAGACTTTGTTTTATTCACTTTTGTGACACTGGTACCTAAGGACAGCTATCAGTTCTGACCAGGTCAGGAAATACCTCATTGGTAAATTAAATACTTGCTGAGCTAGCACTTACCATCAAGTGGCACAGATTTCATTAATACATTGCTTTCTTTTAGGTGGAGTCTTAACCCAATGTTTTTAAGGACGTTGCTCAAGTCACTATGGTCAATTTCTTCCCCTAGGAAAAGAGAATGACAGGAAAATTGTTAAATTACAAATGTAAGTAATAACAAACCCACAATGTATATGTAGCATCTTAAAATATAAAACTTAAGAAACAATGACAAAGGGGCTGGAGAGATGACTTGCAGTTAAGAGCACTGGCTGCTCTGTCAGCTGATCCATGTTTAATCCCAAGCACCCACATGGTGGTTCATAATCGTCCAGTTCCAAGGGATCCAACGGCCTCTTCTGGCCTCCATTGGTGCTGTACATGCACACTCACTCTCTTGCGTGAGTGTGCAAGCACACACACACACACACCACACATACACGATACCCAGACATGAGTGCAGGCAAAACACCCCTATGTGTCATATAAAAATAAATCTCAAAAATATTTTTTAAAAAATCCGACAACAAAAAACACTTAAGTGCTTCGGAGAATGACAGGAATGTTACTTCCTCCTGGTCAAAGGAGCTCTTCAGCTTGAGGGACAGGGAACAAGCACAACAGAAGTTGGCATTCTGCAAACACCACTAAATGAGCTGGTGGCTATCATTCTGCTTGTACCTAATATTGATCCTTATTTTTTTGCCTGAATTATTCTCTTGTTCACAGATGTCATAAGTGTAAATCTGTAATGTCATTTTGCTATTAAAACAGTAGCAAAAGAAAGCACGTTGCTAGCCAGGCGGGGTGGCTTACACTTCTAATCCCAGCATATAGGAGGCCCAGGCAGGAGACTTGCTGTGAGTTTGAGGTCAGCCTGCGCTGTGTAGTGATTTTAAGGCAGCTTAGGCTCCAGCAAGACTCTGTCTAAAGAAACAAAAAGTCCAAAAAATGTTTGTTTTCCTTAAACAAACAAAATAAAACACACCCAAAAACAAATAAAGAAAAATTGTGTTACTGGGAAAGTTCAAAGAATATGGGCTTGCTGTTGAGGAGTTTCTCTATTGGCTTTAAAACAAGATACAGGCTAGATGTGATGGCCTTTAGTCCCAGCATTAGGGAGGCAGAGGCAGGTGGATTTCTATGAGTTTGAGGCCAGACTGCTCTACAAAATGAGTTCCAGGACAGCCAGGGGAGATAAACCCTGTCTTGAAAAACAAAAACAAACCAACTTGTTTTATATATTAAGAGATCCATTTTAAAAATCAGTTTATTTATTAGCTATTATTGCATTTGCACCCACTCATGCCATGGCATGGGTGTGGAGGTTAGAAGACAACTTTGTGGAGGTAATTCTCTCCTTCCACTGTGGGTTCATTGTTGTCAGGTTTGTGTGGCAGTGCCTTTACTTGATGAACCAGCTTGCTGGCCCAATATTTAAATTTTTAAAATTGATTCATTGTGAATTTCACACCATGCACCCCAATCTCATTCATCTTCCTGTCCCTTCATATCTACTCTTGCTACCTCTCCTAAAAGAAAATAAAAAACAAAAACAGCCAGGCAGTGGTGGCGTATGCCTTTAATCCCAGCACTTGGGAGGCAGAGGCAGGTGGATTTCTGAGTTCCAGGCCAGCCTGGTCTACAGAGTGAATTCCAGGACAGCCAGAACTACACAGAGAAACCCTGTTTCAAAAAACCAAAAACAAAAAACAAAACAAGTGTTGGAGTGGACCAACTGAAAGCCCTGAATTTAGGCCTGGGTGGTAGCTGAGCTAGTCAGCCTGCTAGCTTTCCCTCACCCACACTACCAGGGCAAGCTCTCCAGTACCAGCAAGGGGCAGGGCCAGCTCTCCTACTCTCATGCCCTAGGGTGGGCTCTGGACTGTTTTTGAAACAGTATTTCACTACCCAGCCCAGGTTGGTCTCAAAACTACAAGAATCCTCTTCCCTGAGCCCTGGTATTATAGGCATGTGCATCACACCATGCAAGAGATCATTTAGACATTGTTTTCCCATCCTTTCTCCTCACCTAAATATGAATCCACTTCTCGCAGAAGCAAATCCAGTTGGAGTTTCCTGTCACCTGAAATGCAAGATGGCTCTTAGATACTGTCTTGCTGTGGGTTGAAGAATAGTCTCTCAAAATGTGTACATCGGAACTCTAATCCTTTATGGGACTGTACTTGGAAATGTGCTCTTTGAAGAAAATTAAAGTTTAAATAAAATGATAAGGTGAGACCTAAATCAGGTGAAGTCTGTGGCTTGTAAGGAGTGAGAACCAGCCTCTTTCATACCTCCTTGGTTAAATGAGATGGCAACTGTTTGCAGGAACACAGCCCTCCCAGAAGCCACCCATTCCAGACCTCCTCCTGGAGTTTTCAGGGTCCACTAGTATGACGTAATACATTTTGTTCTGTAAGCCACCAAATCGGTGGCTTATTGTTATGGCATCTGAAACAGACTCATACAGGTTCCAGTTAAATAAAAATCTTTAACTGTGAAGGTTCAAAGATTTAACAATGGCCTAGAATTATCTCTAACCAGACATTTTATTTTTAGCCCATCAGCAAATTTTAATCTATGAGCATAAAGTTGAGGAAAGCAAAGGAATGCAAACATGATAAACATGTGCATTACACTCAATCATGTTTCCTCACTTCTGTTCCTTACTCACTAGTGAGGACAAAGTGGGGTAGTTTTTAAAGTGTCAAGTAGTCATTGGATGTCTACTATATCCAATATATAGATTCAGTGCAGAGGGTACAACAGCCAACAAAATGTCTACTCCCATGGTGCCAGGAACTAATGCCCTAAACATTTTTAACTCCAGTTCCAAGGAATCTCAGCTCCTCTTCTGGGGTCTTTAGGTACCAGGATGTACTTGGTGCATACACACACACAGCAGCCACTTGGTTACAAACAGTTTCATGCCCAGCAGAGAGTACTTTACTGAAGCACAGAAATGTATTTCCTCCTAATTAAGAAAATATTTTAACAAATACAAATTCAAAGCATGGGAACTTGATGGCAGAATTTTTGAAAGTGGCCCCATCTTGCCCAAGAGACTGCCTGTTAAACTTCCTACTCAGTCTGTTGGTTTTGATTTGGAAATTGAGAAATGAATTCATGAGCGAGAGTCAACGAAAAAAACAGAAGATGAACAATTTGATTTTCATTCTAGACCTTGCCCTACTAAGATCTTGAAAGATGTTGTAAGTGTTCCTGAAAAGAAGGTAATTCCAGCCACTGTCCCTAAGTCACCAGTGTTTGCCCTGAAGAACAGGATCCAAGTGCCCATCGAAGAAGACTAGGAAGAGGAATGACCAGGAGTGACAAGAGCTCAACTTGTGGCACATTATGGGATGCCTTATAAGTCCCACATCCCAGAAGCAAGAAATATGGAGGTGCGCCCTTTCTCCTTTGATACCTGGGACAAAGAACGCCAGTTGCAGAAGGAGAAAAAAAAATAAAAGAAATGCAGAAAGGGGAGGTACCCGAGTTCAAGGCACCTGCTGTGCCCCATTTTGACACCATTAACCTGCCAGAGAAAAAGGTAAAGAATATGACTCAAGCTGAGCCTTTCTCCCTGGAGACAGGCAAGAGAGGTGCAGACAAGGCTGAGATATGGAAGCACCAGCTGGAGGAAGAACAGAAGCAGTAGAAGGAAGCAGCTTGCTTCAAGCTTGTCCAAACACTATCATCTCCCAAGAGCCCTTTGCTCCCAAGAAAGAGAAAAAAAAAAATCAGTTGCTGAGAACACTTCTGATTCTCTAGTCCAGGAACCTTTTCATCTGGCCATGGAGAAAGGAATCAAAGAGCAGCAGGAGCTGGAGAAGAAAATGATTGAAAGGGGGGCCTGGAAACTGTAGCAGTTGGAGGAAGTCAGACAGCAGGAGGAGGAGCAGCAGAAGGAGGAGCTAGCCAGGTTCCGGAAAGAACTGGTGCCCAAGGCAAATCCAATACACAAGTACTCAGCAGTGGAGGTGAAATCCAGCAAGCTGCCTCTGTTGGTGTCTCCTAAGTTCTCCACTGAGTTCCAGTAGAAACTGCATCTACATCACAGGCATGGAGAACACATTTTCAGACTCACCCACCATGCATGGAAACACACCTGACAACTATGGATGCCAGGTGTTTTGAAGATCATTTTACACAGAAACTTTGAAGCTAATGAGACACCACTCAGTTAGACTTTAGTCAGAATTCTTGTAGTTATTTCCTTCAGGCATTAGTTGGCCCTTTCCTGTTGGTCTTAACTCTGGCTAAGATTTCAAGTATTTGTTTTGGCATAATCTACTTTTCCCCTAATCTGCCCATATTTCCCTGTTATATATGTATTTTAGGCATAAAATAAAGGCAGTCAAGTCCTGGGCTGTGGTTTCAATCACAGTGTAAGTGAAAAAAAAATCAGTCATCCATATCTATCTATGTACCTACCTATCTTATCCATCCATCCACCCACATCTATCTATCATCTATCTATCTGTCTGTCTATCTATCTATCTATCTATCTATCTATCTATCTATCTATGTCATCTTTCTCTCCTTCTCTATAAGTCATATCTATCTATCTATCTATCTATCTATCTATCTATCTATCATCTGTCTGTCTATCTACCTATCCATCCATCCACACACCCACCCACCCGTCCGTCCATCTGTTGATCTATCTATCTATCTATCTATCTATCTATCTATCTATCTATCTTTTCTGCATATTGTGGGAAAGGCAGTGTGAACACAATAGCACAGGCTTAGGGGTCAGTGGAGCTTCAGGAAGTCTATGCTCTCCTTCTACCATGAAGGTCCTGGGGATCAAACTCAGGTCTTCAGTCTTGGCAGCAAGGCTGCCAACAAACCATCTTGCCAGCCTTCAAATACTCCCTGTAAGGAACTTTTTTACTTGATCCCAACACTGATTATGATCTTTTTGTGATACTCTCTGGCATAGGAACTCTGGTAGAAGCAATGGTGGCAATTAATGGTATATGATCTATATCAATATACTCCAAGAGACAGTATTTTCCTGTTCTTTAGATCTGGGTCTCTATGTGCTTCTGAATTTTTCTATGAAATCAATAAACATACTTAAAGTGTTTCCATGGAGAAATAAAACTGTTCTTTTAAAGTTCTGGCCACGTATTTGTTACTATTAAGCACTTACTTTTAACCGGACTTAGCTGTAGAATTTCTCAGTGAAGACAGTCTGTGTATGTCTTTTGGCTCTCTGTTCCTGGCATTTTTCTTTGGCTTCCTTCCTTCTCTTGGCCAAAAGCTTACTATACTCTGAAACCTCCTCCTTGCTTTTCTTAATGTGTAGTTTTCAGAGTCTTGCATTAGCACTTGTGTTGCAGGACACTGGAGTAACAAGTTGCTGACTCCTGGGCACTTTGTTTCTGGATTTTATGCCTTTGTTTAAGGGCCTTCTTACTGCATTTTTTTTTTTTTTTTTTTTTTTTTAGAGAGATTGAGATTCAGAAGCTTTTGAATTCTGCTAGCTCTTTGGAGCTCCACTGCCAAAATACATTAGTTGTTAGTCTAGAACTATTTTTTTTTTTAACACGATAACCAAGTTGAGAACACTCAAATTGACATCCACCATTAACAGACCTGGTCCTTTTTCCAGTTCTCCTTGGTCTATTACAAGAATGCCCTTATTGAATGGCAGATGCACTCTGCCAGGAGTCAAGACATTTGCTATACAGAGAAACCCTGTTTATCATTCCCAGGGATAAATGGCCCTTCTATTCTTCACCCAGAGCACCGGCAGCTACTTCTGTGGCCATGCACTTCTCAGGGAAAGTACAAAGCTTGCATTTATATGCTTCTGTGAGTTTCTGACAGCTGGGAAGGGAGCATTCAGCTTCATTTTTATGCAGCCCACTACCTACCTAGGGATGCCCCATAAAATAACTAAAATTCTTTTTGTAGAGCACTGCGTGTTTGAAATACTCACAATCAACTGGCAGATTGTCAATTAATTCATATACTTCCTCTTCCTCAACAGGATATCCCAGAAATTCAATAGTTTCATAAACATTATCAACATCAACTTTTCCACCTTAAGAAAGAGAGAAGAGAAGAAACTCGGTTTTATGTCAACAGGAAAAAATATGATACCGTATGTCCATCAGTCCATATAAGCAGGAGATGAAAAGCCACAGCACCATAAGGCTGTAAAGGTGAGTAAACGGAATTGATTGGGAATTTAGAAGAGGAAAGCTGTTCTCTATCCGAGCTCTAGAGAGCATTGTCACAACTGTCTCTCGGATGAGTCTACTCGGAAGAGTGGGCAAGACTTACTCTCACAGCGGTTGACAACTTAGCCAACACTTTCTTACCCGCATAGAAAGAGTTAAAATTGCTACAGACAGATGGGTAATTATGCCAGATGTTGATAGTGTTCTGGTGCCTGCACTACGGAATACAATAATGCAGTTAGTAAGCAGAGAAAGAAGGGGTGCTGGGGCTTTCTTCTCTCAGAACACTTCTCACTCACTCCTGAGAGTCCGCAGCGAATCTGCCAAAGCGTTTTTAAACACCATGTTGTCATCTGTAAGGTAAAGGTCACATTGATTAGAGAAGTGGAAAGCCAAGAAGTTCTGTTATCAATGTTATTAGTCACGTCGAGGAGTTTCCTGGGACACTTGAGGCTGATCATTCTTTTTTTGGTATCAGATAGACTGCAAGTAGAACTTGAATGCATCGAAGCACAGGTTTTTCCTTTTGTTGTCCTCTAAGGTTCTTCTTTTTATTCCATAAATGTTTTCATCATCTTTTCTGACTTTAGCTTTAAGTATGTTACAGGTTGCTTTAAAATTGTTATTTAAAATTGTTTATTCATAATTATCAGTGCCTCTCCAAAAGTATTATCTCTCAATTTAGCATTTGATTAATGAGGAAAGCATACTTTCATAAAAATTGGAGTTTATATTTCACTTTCAACAAGCTGTTAAATGGCTATGCTCATATAACCTTATACATACAAGCCCATGCCCAGGAGCCCCTAACTAACCATCCGGTCTGAAGTACTTACCATTGACTGGAACTTGGCTCTGTATCATTTGGCTTTCACTGTTTGTTAATTCAATGCCTATGTTTTCCAGATATGGTTGTATATCACTGGCATTTATTTGAGGACCTTTAAAAAGAAGAGACATTTTCATATATAATGATTCCTCATTAAGGAAATGATAATAACAATTGTAAGAGGCATAGTAGCAGAATGCTGAAGACACAGAGAGGCTTATCTATCTGCAGAGCATTACAAGAAGGAGCTAAAAGCAAAGCATTATTTCCTTTAACAGTGAAAGAAGCGAGCAATGAATGATGACCAGAAAGATGATGGATTAGAATGTTCAGTAAGGGGCAGGAGAGCAGGGAAGGGGGTGTGGAGAGACATCGAGCGCAGCAGGAAATGAGCAGAAACCAGGTAAAGCCAGGGAATGTTAAAATTAAGATTAAAATAAATAAACCATGGATAATAATCAACACAGCTGGGTAGTGAAAGAACTCCCCCTCAGTGGGCCATTAAGCCAAATGGAAAAGGAGAACCACTGTAAGCTTTATGCCCCCTATCAGTTATTCTCCAGAGAATAACAAAAAAAAAAAAAAAAAAAAAAAAAAAAAAGAGTAGATCTGCCAACCATGTGTAAGCTAGACACCAGACACTCAGAGGGGTGGGTTATTTGAGGCAGTAAGAGTTGAAGGCCCTGCAGATTTACTTCCCCAGTTCCTAAAGGCCTTCATTGCCTCTCTGGCTGAGTTAGTGACCACTTTGAGAATCAGCATGGGCCCAGGAAACTGGTTATGACTTGGAAAGAGATCCATGGACACAGGTCTACTTCGTGGTGCAGAAGGTTCAGTGGAAACTGATGCCTGACATCTGGAATTGCTGCCAGGCAAGAAATGGACTGCCACAGAGTGTGTGGGCTGGAATGGAGATAAACCAAGCCAGGCCCTCTGAATCCGTTCCCATGCCCTGACCGGCCCTGCCACACACATTGCTTTGGCTTGATTAGTCTCTGTACTTTCATAGCTCTAGTTATACTTGGTGGGGACTCAGCAGCTGCTTGGGCATTCTCCCCACCCTGGTAGTGATGGCAGGGCATGTCTGGTGAAAGGGGACATCCAACTGGATGGTCTTCAGACTCCTGTACTACTCACATCTGCAGGAGTTCAGCTCTTTCCCTTGTGTCTGAAACGATCCTTTCCAAGTCTAGTTTGGTCCAACTGCCCCCTGACACCTACACCAAGTAAACTGAAAAAACAGGAAGTCTGGCAGAAAATGAAGGCTCCATTTTCTATCTAGTAACCAAGATTACAAATACTGATTTAGGGCTGGTGAGATGGCTCAGTGGGTTAGAGCACCGACTGCTCTTCCGAAGGTCGTGAGTTCAAATCCCAGCAACCACATGGTGGCTCACAACCACCTGTAATGAGATCTGACACCCTCTTCTGGTGGTCTGAAGACAGCTACAGTGTATTCATTTATAATAATAAATACATCTTTAAAAAAAAATACTGATTTAAATTTTTTTAAATCTTGCTTTGTTCTTGTATGTACTTTTCTTATCTCATGAGCTCTTCTAGTTTGCTTTTCTATATCTCCACTTCTCCTTTATAAAGATTTACTTTTTAAAATTATGAGTTCATTTGTGTGGGTATGTGAATGCATTTGTACCTGTTGGATGAGGGCCAGGGGTGTCAGATTTTTTTTTGGAGCTATAGTTTCAGGCTCTTGTAAGCAGCCTGATGGGAGGACCGCCCACTTAGGACTGAAAGAGGCATCTATCTTAATGGTCGTGTTCATGCCACAAGCTAGACAAAAACAAAGCAAAAACAACAACAACAAAAAAAAACCCTGAAGAGGTAATATCTCTTCCCAAAGCTCAGAACTCTTTAAAAATCAAGTCCAAAGATTCTGAAAAGATTGAAATGCTGGACAAAGAATTCAAAAGTCTGCTTAAAAATGATCTGCAACTCCAGTGAGAGTTCAAAGGGAGTCAATTCAAAATCTGGCTGAAAACTCTGTAAGGACAGTGAAATACACACACACACACACACACACACACACACACACACACACAGAGAGAGAGAGAGAGAGACAGACAGACAGACAGACGCACAGACGCACAGAGAGACATGCACACAGACACATAAATACAGACACAGGCAGACAGACACACACACACATACACACATACATATAGATACATATTCAGACACAGACAGAGACACACATAGAGACACATGGAGACACAGATACACACACACACATACAGACACATACACAGATTACACAGAGACATACCCAGACACACATACAGACACACAGAGACATATACACGTACATACATACATATAGACACAGACACAGACACACACACACATACAGACACACATACAAACACACATACACAGACACACACAGAGAGAGACATACAGACACATAAACACAGACACACAGACACATACACACACACACACACACACA
>JADRCD010212575.1:10517-57446 GCA_019843815.1 Montemys delectorum
GTGTGTGTGTGTGTGTGTGTGTGTGTGTGTGTGTGTGTGTGTGTGTGTGTTGAGGGGGTCAAGGAAAATCTTGGAAATGACAGGTGTGTTAACTGTCTTGATTATTGTGGTCATTTCACAGATATGTACCTGGGTCAAATTCTTCAGACTGTAAACTCTACTGCATCTCAATTATAAATTAACAAAGCTATAAAACTCTTATTTTGAGTGTACAAAGGTAAATTTTGATGCTTTCTTTTTGTAGTCTTTCTAGAACAGTCTTTTTTTGTTTGTTTGTTTGTTTGTTTTGTTTTTTTTGTTTTTTTTTTTGTTTTGTTTTTTTCCGAGACAGGGTTTCTCTGTGTAGCCCTGGCTGTCCTGGAACTCACTCTGTAGACCAGACTGGCCCCGAACTCAGAAATCCGCCTGCCTCTGCCTCCCAAGTGCTGGGATTAAAGGCGTGCGACACCACCGCCCAACTAGAACAGTCTTAATCTCCATGTAAATGAAACTGCCATGCAGATTTCAGAGATTATGTCACACATTCGAAAGCAAAAGCAGAGTAATATTTTCTGAAAATTATCCCCCAGTTGCAAGTTTATATTTGTGTGTGACCCTAACTTTTACTTAGCCTTTTACCTCAGTTTCCAGTGCTTCTTTTCAAGTGGTCAGCTAAGCTGCCCCGTACAGAACTATCAGTTTTCCAGACACACCAGCTTGCTACCATGAGACCAGTGGCAAACCCTCTAGTATGGGTTCCCCTCCCTGCCCAGAGCCCAGTTCCCTTTGCCTGGCCTAAGTGGGGAGGCCAAAGATGAATGTGTAGCAGTGTGCACAGCAGAGCACCAAGGGAGAGGCCAGACACTCCTCACCTTTTAGCAGCCTGAGCAGATGCTGTCCAACAAGCCCAGACAGAGGAAGGAGGCAACACCCTGGTAACTGCCCAGGGCCTGGGACTGAATGCTGAGGTGGTCAGAAGAGGTATGTACTGAGGGGAGAAGTTGCTGCACTCCATAGGCTAAGGCTTACTCAGCCCCACTTTTTGGCTGTATACCAGAGACGTGGCCCCTTTCATGTTCTCATATTATCTGGAACTCTGACCCTCAGGTCTGGTACTTTCCAGAAGCAAAGCTCTAGGTGGACTCTGACGTCTTCCATGTCATTTTGAGACACCCCTTCCTCCTCATCCCAGCCTGCTCCTCACTTTCCCTGCACCCCTGGTCCCAGCAGAAGGAGCATCTGGCTCCATATGCTTACATCAAGATGAGATATTTTCCATCTAGACAAAAGGAGATGGAACAGATCTTGCCCATCCCCTGCTCACCCAGTGGGAACAAGGCTGCATGTGACCCGCAGTATTTATTATTTTTAAAAATTAAAGTCCAGATGTTTGGCAAGTCTGTATTTGTGGAGGGATGAGAGAGATGCTTTCAAGCTGAAATTTTTGAAAACAAAAAGGCAAACAATTCTGTGTTCTTTGATTTCACTTGCCCAAAAGTCACACACTGCTAATTCGCGGGCTTGCCATAGTTCATGGACACAGGATCTTCCTGTCCCTGGAAGACTTGGACAGCTCATTAAACTTTGCTGTTTGTTTTGATTTTAGATACTCAACAATAACTGTAAAATTGAATGTTGATGTTGGTGAACTGTTTCATTCTCATTAAGATGTGTTTAAAAGATTTCAGCATTAAAAACAGTACTGAATAAGCTCGATTTACAAAGAATCCCTAAATGGAGACTGTGTGCAGTATTAAAAACAAACAAACAAACAAACAAACAACTCTCAGTTAAGTGTACCCTGGAGTTTCATTTTTGAGTAGGAGCAAATTTATCCTCCCCAATTAAAAAATATCTAAGTCCTTGTCTGGGTCATGAAGACATGTACTAGAGGAACAGGGGGTACCATGCTTACTATTTCCTGGACATGACTTGAAGAGTACATATCATGTGAGGAGTTACCTACCTATGTTTAATAGTTAAGATTCAAGAAGAGATAGAACCAGAAGTGAGATTGTATATTAAGAGATGATTGTGGGCTAGAGACATGGCTCAGCCATTCAGAGCACTGAATGGTCTTCTGGAGGTCCTGAGTTCAATTCCCAGCAACCATAATGGTCACTCACAATCATCTTTAGTAGGATATGATGCCCTCTCCTGGTGTGTCTCAAGAGAATGACACTTGTACTCACATACATAGAATAGATAAATCTTTTTTTTTTTAAAAAAGAGAGATGACTACAAGGAACTGGCCTGCACTCATGACTGCCTAGGTGAGTCTGAATCCTCAGGTAATTATCAGGAAGAGGAGGATGGAAAGGTACAATGTACAATAATTGAAGCTGCTGTCCCAGGAAGGGTATTCTCCCTAGAGGGAGCCTCGGCTTTGACGTTTCAATAGACAGAATCAGACCCTGATAACATAGAACAAACAATCTTGTTTAAAGTCAGCTTTATGAGTTTTAATCCCATCCACAAAACACCTGCATAGCAACACCCAGGTTAGTGTTTGTGTACAAGGATAATGCTGTCTGGTCACTTGACACATAAAGAAGCTGTTACAACTGATTCTCCCATGACCTCTGAGAAAGCTGGTAGGTCTCTGGGTGAGGTCGGACCTGGGCAATGGAGGGATGAGTCTCCTAGGATGGTGAAAGGCAGAGCCCTGACCGAGATCGTCCAGTACCACGTAGTTGTCTTGTAGGTGGGACTTTACATCACACATATCTAGGGAGGCCAGACTACCAGAGCAGGTGAGTTGGTAGGTGCACTTTGTCAAAATTCTCTATTGAGGAAATGTGTGGCAGATCAATGACCAGCCAAGGCCAGCTAGAGACAAAGTTGTAGTCTACAATCTGCGAAATGGGGAAGAGCCAGAGGACTCAGAGGAAGAAAAAAGACTTGCTAGGACCTATTCTCAATGCTCAGATCTGGAAGGAACTCTAGGCCCTTCTAGACACCCTCTTTTTGCAGAGCTAGATAGACTGTGGCTCTAGTAGAGGCTAGAATCAATAGGCTAAAGGGTCACTCTGTGGAAAGAGGATGAGCTTGAGCTGCTCCCAGGCCCAGACCTCTTGGGGCTACCAGTACAGGCCTCCCACAGCCAGTGGGATCCTCTTGCTCACCCACATCAGGAGCTGGATGTGATAAAGGCTTCCTCCACCCCCAGGATTTGAAGTTTGGTCTGTACCTCAGAATTCTCTCAGAAGAATCAGAACTCTACCTTTTTGGCTTCCCTTAGTCACTCTGGATAAAGCCACACACTGAAGCATTAGTCTAGGAATCAAGAGGACTTGAAGACTATGCCATTAGAATGGCTCTAACCTCAGACTCTACCCTGGGGTCACAGGCTACACTGGTGTTAGGCCACTTTTCCTTGTCATAACAAAATATGTATGGTTGATGACTTGGAACAGCCCCAGTTCTGGAGGTCCAAGGGCATGACACCAGTTTTGTCTGGTTCTAGTGAGGACCCTTGGCAGGGACATCACAATGACAGGGGTAAGACCGATCATATGATGAGAGGGGAAACCAATGAGCATCTTTTCTAATGATCCTCTCTCAGGAACTAATAAGCATCCCATAAAACTAATACCTTCTAATGGCAGTCCGTACAACAACTCAATGCTCCATCTCTTAAAGGTACCATTACACCTTGACATTGCCACCAAATGTCTGGGACATGAACTTTTGAAGAGACATATAAGCCATACTGTAGTACACTGACTGTCTATGCCTAGAGCACTGGGAATGGTTTCAAGGTTCTGAACACATCACTCCTGTCCCACCCTCTAGATACCCAACCTGGAGGGAGAGACATAAATAAAGACAGGGATCTTATGGATGGCAGGGGCAGGACACCCTTCTTTTTTCTTATGTGTTTTAGAAGGGACAAGTTGAGCATGGAGAAGGAATCTGCTCATAGCCATCTTACTAGCTTCTG
Source organism: Montemys delectorum (assembly GCA_019843815.1). NCBI lineage: Eukaryota > Metazoa > Chordata > Mammalia > Rodentia > Muridae > Montemys > Montemys delectorum. Next base: position 14,440 of record JADRCD010212575.1, read on the forward strand.
GTGGCAAGTTCAGTCCTTTATTTTCAAGTCTTGTTTGTGAGTTGTTTTATTTTGTTTGGAGGTCTTTGCACTCATTTTTAGTTGATTCCAGCAGGGTAGCTTAGCACGCACAAAACTGTGTTTGAAGAGTAATTCTTGTTTATTGGTGTCTGTTTGGATGGTAGACAGGCTCATGAGGATCCTGTCTAAAATAATTCAGCTACTTAAAATCTTACATTTAAAGAAGTCTCTCAAGTATAGGTTTCAGATCTTAATGCTTAAAAAATTACAGAGAAACATTGGGGCCTCTGGGAGACATCCAGGTGAACTTGGGTGGCTTTGAGGCTACACAAACAGTGGTCAGTCATGGCCATGACTAATCCAAGTCCAGGCTTTACAGACTCATCAAGTGCTTGTGGCTCTTGAAATCCCTCATTATCAAACCCCTCAAGGGAGTGTAAAACTGACACTGGAGCAGATGCAGAGATATGTCATGCCATATAGCTGTAAGAGACATCTTGTGTTACAGAAGGTCACATTTTTAAATGGTCAGTACTAGTACCAAATACCTAAGCCCAGCAGAGTCAGGCATGTGGAACTCTATACAATAAATGGTCCATTGTTTTTCTGCCATTCAGGGCTACCGATCCCATTTCTGGATTGCCCATCCATCAGCAAATATTTATCAAGCTGTTCTTAATGCTAGGTGGTTTGATAAATAAAAAGATATATAAACATGTCCATTCCATCCAGAAGTTTACTCTAGACAGGCAGAAAGACAACTCATACAGACACTGAGCAAAACCAGCCTGGGTTGCTAGTGACTAGCCATAGATGTGAACTGTGTCCATACATGGAGTGCCACATGAAGGCTGCCCATTACGAAGCACTATCTTTGCATCTACAGAGGGCTTCTTAGTTCTTTCCATTAAAATGCCATAGTATAGAAAAGGTTGGGGCTGGAGATATAGACCAATCGATAGAGTGTTCGACGAGTGTGCTTAAAGCCCTGAGTTTTATCCCCAACCCTAATCCTAACTCTAACGTAACACCTTATAAAACTGGACATATAACATATGCCTGTATGTGGGAAGTGTTAGTGAAGGGATTAGAAGTTCAAGGTAATCCTTGACATTACAGTTAAAGCTACCTTCCCTACATGTGACTGTATCTCACATCAGTCCCAATTAAATGTTTTCTTTTGTAAGAGTTGCTTTGGTCATGGTGTGTCTTCATAGCGATAGAACGGTGACTAAGACAATATCTGTGTTTTGTGTGAATGTATGTGATATGTGTTTGTCCTCTGACTTTCACATAACCCATGGCATGTGCATGCCAAAACTTATATGAAGAGACATCCACATACATAAACATACAGATTAGAATGGGGGGGGGGCTGCGGCTAGATAGCTCAGCAGGTAAAAGTGCTTGTTCCTCAATCCCGAGCCCACAGTGGAAGAAGAGAACCAACTTCCACATGTTGTCCTCTGACCTCCACATACACGTCTGCACTCATAGATCACACACACATGATGTCTATAGTAGTAATAAAAAACAATATGAAATTGTATAGGGTGTAAAGGGAAAAGCTGAATGAGTTACATTAGCTTTTGCTTAGTAATAAGCCACTTAGAGACTCTGGGCTTCTGACAGTCTATATTTAAATTTTTTCTCATAACCAGATAAACCAGACATCTGTTCTGGTTTGAATCAGTTCAGTTGAATTCTGTGGCCAGCTGGTGAACTGATCTGAGGTTGATGATCTAGAAAGTGTACACATCTGGTCATGGGCTTGGTGCCTCCTGTGGTACAGCTTAGTCTGTTTCTCCCTCGCTGTGTAGTAAGATACCACAGGCTCTCCTACAGCTTCTGTAGGTTTGGAAAAAGGACTGAAATGGCAAGGCCAAGGCACTGCCATTTTCCCAAGTGCTTGGTTTGTTTGTTCCACATTAGTGGAACTAGTGAAAGGGATTAAAGGGATGAAAAACTGGGCTCGTACCTCTTGATGGGAACCAGAGGCTCATAGGGAAGACAAATACAAAGATGGGAAGAATGGTTGGCCATAAGCATCAAAGGTAGCCTTGAAACAAAGGAAGTACAGAAGGGCCTGTGGGGTTCTGGGCAAGATGAATAAGGGGGCCTGAGAAAGTAGGCTTATGGATACAGCCTATGTATGGCTGTGATAAAATATGATTGTCAGAATAAAGGGGATGAGGTGGTCAATGGATTCCCAGGAGTATCAAGTAAGAAAAAGGTTGAGTATGGCAAAGCTCAACCATGTGAGGTTTTTAGGGTTATAAGGCTAGGTTTAACAGCAATGGCACGGGGAGGGAGTAGATTAAAGAGAAAACTGAGAAAGGCAGGCACCAAGCATAACTATTTTTTAAGCAAGAGATAAGATTGTAAGTGCTGGAGAAGTAGCTCAGTACAATGTTTACCTAGCATGCACAAACCCCTGGGTTTGTGGCAGAGGTAGGTAGGGGGATCAGGAGACAGAAGCAAGAGGATCAAAAACTGAAGATCATCTTAAGCTACACAGTGAACTGGAGGCTAGGTTGAGATCATGTCATAAAACAAAAATAGAAAGGAAAAGAGAAAGAACAGGGAAGAGAAATTGAGACTATAAATTAAAGAGGGGCTGTGGAGATAACTCAGTGGTTAAGAACACTTGAGGACCTGGGTTTGGTTCCCAGTACCAACATGGAGGCTTACAACCAGCTGTAACTACAATTCCAGGGAACCCAACACCCTTTTCTGGACTCCAGTGGGCAAGCACTTTACCCACTGAGCCCTCTCCTTATGCCCAGTCCATATTCTTAACAGACATATATTTTCATTAATCAACTTCTAGCATTGTCTACTGGCTTCCATTATGGTAGGCAAAACACTCATATACATAAAATACAATCTTTAAAAAAAAAACAAAACAAGTGTTTTTTGCTCTTTCAGATGCCTGGCGTTCAGTTCCCAGGACCCACATCAGGCAGCCTGCAATTCCAGCTCCAGGGGGATCTGATGGCTTCTTCTGGCTTCCTCTAGCGACTGCTCCACATGTAGTGTTCACTCACATACAAATTCTAGGAGCCTCAAAAACAAACAAATCCTGCATTCTCTCTCATCTGCTTCCTCATACACTAGGATAGCTGACCAGCAAGCTTCCAGGGATGTCTCCTCACTCAAGACATCTGTCTGGCTGTAACAGCTGGGTTTTACAGAAAGATAAAGCCATAATGCCTGGCTTTCCATGAGTCCTCACGATTGCTTTGCAAGCACTTTACCCACTGAGCCATCTCTTCATATACAGTATATTTTCATTAATAAGCTTCTAGTATTGTCTACTGGCTTAAATTATGGTAGGTAGATATGGGTTTTGTCCTTTCATCTCTTCCTTTTCTCCTCCCAAAATATTTTTGAGGTTCTTTGAAATTAATGTTCAGTGTTTATTTGGTCATGCCTATTATCCACAGCTGCACACTGTGGTACACGGTTACATTCTTTTTCAAGGTAGCCACAAGCCTTAAACAAATACAAAATAAATTCAGTCAAAATCTTGACTCAGTTAATGGGGATCGTAAGATGTTAGAAGGAATTCTAGAGTGAATATAAAGCGCCCACTGTTTAAGTAAAAATGATAAATGAGTCACCCAATTTATGTCAAACGGCTTTCTCGGAGTTAAGAGTTAAGTTTCAGAGGGTCTCGTGACCGTGCTTTAGAGATGTCCAGCATCCCCTAGAAAGCTGAGGCTCGCTCTGGAGTCGGAGCATGCAGAAAAATGTGGCTTGTTTCTCACTTAAGGCACCCTATTTTGTTTTGCTTGTTTTTCTGGCCTATTTCAAAGTCCTTCACAAGCTTTCTCTTCAAAAGAAAAAAATAATCACTTATTATCTGTATAAACTCAACAGCTAAGCGGTTTTTCCACTTTAGCATGCTGTCATTTTCCTTAATCCCTTGGCCTCTCTTGGGCAGAGTCCAGTGGTATTTCTTGGCTCCCTCCAAGGAGGCTTCAGAGAGATGGGGGAAGGACCGAAATACAATCCTTCACCCTACTGCGAGCCCTCCTCCGTTCCAGTCAGAGCCTAGAGGGCCACGCCAGAAGGGTAGCCACGCCCCTTCCTCACAGGCACGCCCGGACAGGCCCAACAATAGAGCACGAATATGTCACGTGGGCCTCGCTGTGACAAAGACAACGTGGCAAAAGACCGCGCCGAATATCTCCGTGCCCGCTGTCTGCCACCAACCCCGTCTTGTTTCCCCCTTCTCTGACTATACGCCTCGTCGCCGAGCTCGTCTCGGGGAAGGTGAACTACCGAGCTACCCTCAATTGAGACAGCCCCAGACAGGGAGCCTAGCTAGCCACGCGCACCGCGATCCAACAGCGCCGGAGAGAGTTGAACTTTTGATTGGGCGTGAGCTCTTTCAATCTCCACATCTTCTCCAATCAGAGACCAGGTAACCTGGCCATCCGCTCTCCATTGGTCTGTATGTGGCAGAAGGCGGAGGGAAAGCTCCCGAGCCGAGGTCCCGCGAGAGCGGCGCCCAGCGCTCAGAGCGCAGGCGCACAGGAATTGGCAGGGGCCCGGGCCGAGGGCGGGCCAGAAGACGCGTCGTTTGGCTTTGGACAGCGTCGCAGAGTCGTCTGGGTTGAACCGGTGGGCCGAAAGCTTTTGTCGGGGGCCTGGGCGAGAACGAGGCCCGCGAGGTTCCCGATGGTGTCCATGACTTTCAAACGGAGCCGCAGCGACCGGTTCTACAGCACCCGGTGCTGCGGCTGTTGCCATGTCCGCACGGGGACGATCATCCTGGGGACCTGGTACATGGTAAGGGCTGGCTGGCAGGGCTGCTCCACCAGGCCAGTGCGCCTGCGCAGCAAGTGGGCCTGGGGTGGAGGGGACAGGGGACAGGGGGCGGGGACGTGAAAGTTGTTGGGGCGCTACTTTTTCGGGGTGCTTTTAATTGTGAACTGAGGCCGGGGACTTTACGAGATGGGGCTCACCAGGATTTGGGAGGGGATGGGATGAGGATCGTTATTTCGGGTTCGGGAAGTGCGCAGCCCTCATCCTCCGCCCCCCCCCCGCCTCCACCCCCTCCCACACCGAAACAATTTACTGTCCTGCTGTTATGCAGCCAGTTCAGACGTCGTTTTGTCCGAATAGAAAGCGAAATCCAGTTCCGGTGGCTCCTGCAGTTTTTGTTGAGGCGTTCGGTGATGTGGCCAGAGAGGCCTCAGTTTTGCGTCTAGACGTTAGCCAGGATTTACAGTGGGGTCAGATTTTCCACAGTACACTCCTCTCCTTGCCTTGTCAGGTGTTTTTTGTTTTTTTTTTGTTTTTTTTTCTCCCAAGTCCTCCTTGGTTTGGAAGAGATGTTTATTGAGATCCTACTATGTCTTTACTGACATTTTCTGGGCTCCAGGATCTGCGTGATTCTGTCACAGCAGATGGACCGGCTTGTTGGTTCCTGATTCGGTAGAAAGTCTTTTAGTTGTTGTTGTTTGTTTTTGTTTTTGTTTTTTAAATTAGTTCCCAGTATCTGTTTATATTGAACTTAACTTGTTGCGATTTCCAAAACCGTGATTTTTTTTTTTTTTTTTTTTTTTTTTAGGTAGTTTTAAGCAATTCTACTGTGTTGATGCTTTGAGGAACTTGTTGTATTGACGGCCTGACCACTTGGATGACTTTGAGATTTCGTCGTGGGGTGTGGGGGTTGGGGGTAGGAAGTGGCGTTAGAGATAGTGTGCAGTTTCTGATACATGAAGGGCACGGGAGGGAGAGGCTCACCCCTGTCCTCTCTTCCTTCTCTTACTCTTCCCCGCCCAGTATCTTGAAGTCATTAGTAACTTTGGCAGAACACCAGATGAAAATCTTCCTTAGGCAGATGGTTTCACAGCCCACCCCAGGGGACTGTCCAACCTGCGTAGGACTGCTTCCTTTTTCAGTCTTGTATCCTTAATGTACATTACAAAAGAGCGCCAGGGAAGCATGACTGTGGCTAGGTCTGCTTGCACTGACTAGGTGCTCTTTTCACGTTTTCGGTGCTTTTGTACTCAGAAAGTCACCCTACTACTACTGTAGAATGAATTACATCACCTTTCCTTTAAGAAGCTGCCCATTGCATTCATTGAACTGAGCTGCAGTCCTAGACCTGGACTAGTTAATGGCAGTCAGTTGGGTAGTAAGCCTCGCTTCCTCTTGTTTTCCTTTTTGCTAAGAGTATGGATTTTTAATTTATTTGTCCTTCACCATCTTCCATTCTCTTAAGTGATTAATTCATGTCTTCCCCATCTTCGACATACCTACACTCTCCCTGCATTCTCCCAGAAAATGACCTCTCCTTGAACTTCCCAAAGAAAATAGGATTGGAGCCTGGAATTCTTGCTTGAAAACTTAAGCTTCCTGTTTTCTGATTCCATCCTTCCACTTACAAAGGGCTTCAAACTCTTTGAAGAAGATAAAAAAACCACCCCTTCAGCCATTCAGATATATTGGCAGCATTTCTCTACGCTCTTTATTAGGCAGAGTTTTTGATGCTGTGGCTTTTGTTTATAAAAAAATGAACAGACAACTCGAAATGCAGGTTGAAAAATAATAGCAAGGACCTTTATCCTTATTTTAGTTTTCGTTTATTTTTATTTCACTGTGAGGGTGTTTTGTCTGCATGTTTGTGGTAACTTTGTGCAATGTTTATGGAGGCCACAAGGGGCTAGATTCTCCTAGGACTGGAGTATGCAGATGAATGTTACTTGTGTAGGTGCTGGGAATCGCACCCAGGACAGCCACCAGTGTTCATAACTACTCAAATGCACCTCTCCCTTCCTCCCTCCCTCCCTCCCTCCCTTCCTCTCCTCCCTCCCTCCTTCTCCTCCCTCCCTTCCTCTCCTCCCTCCCTCCTTCTCCTCCCTCTCCCCCTAAGAACAGTTTCTGATTTTAACCAAGTGGGGATTGAGAGGTCTAAATCTGTAGCACCAAAGCTCGTGGTGTGAAAAGCCCCCCCACCCCCCGAAAAGATGCTGTCTTGCATCACCTTTCAGCTTAGAAGATTGTAAACTGCTTCAGTTGATTTGTTTTAATTCATATAAGAGATTTATTGCCCGTCTCGCGTGTAAAGGGCTCTGAGAAACCTACAAAGGGGATGATAGATCACCTACATTGCATGACTTCGGTATTCTTACTACTTGTTGCATGTTAGATTCTAGTTCTGCTTACTTTGGTCATGACATCATCCCTCAATGGTGACGGTATTACAAAGAACTTTGGAGCACAGCCAGGAAAATGGAACTTAGAGTCACAAAGGAAAAGGGTACACAGTGATGGCAGATTCTAATCAGATTAAGGGAAGGAAAAGAACATTTGTTTTGCTTAGTAGGTTATTGTTGGTGACTTTAAAAAATATCCAAGCCTTAGTTCTACATTAGTGTGAAGACACACTCTCTGTTAGTTGGGGGGCGCTTAGGAGATGAAAACTGTATAATGTATAATGCCTCCAAATAAAGAGGCCTTATCCAAATTTATACATTTCACTGTTGTGTAGCAGAGAAACAAGATGGCAGCTAGAATGACCTGTCCTCTTTATTTCCACGTTGCCATTGTTCCCTTCCTCACCACTTTGTCATGAGCACTGCTGCTTGATTCCAGGGGACAGTACGTCTCGATCTGTGTGGGAGAATAATGATGAGCCAGGTTGTCTGGACCAAGGCCTGCATTTATGATTCTTTCTGTGGTGTTTGAAACTGGGAGGCACAGCCCTTCCTCCTGCTGGGTCAGAACACTCTTGTCAGTGACTGATAATGATGTCATTGATTTCTTGAATTAACATTGATGGGTTTTTTACATACCGTCATGTATGCCAAAGGATTAATTGAATGGAACCTATAATGGGAGGTGGTATCAGAAGGATCAGAAGTTCAAACTCAGCTTTGGTGATAGGCCAGCCTAGGCTACATAGGATGCTAGCTCTAAAACCAAACCAAACCCTTAGTGTTAATGGTTGGTATTGGATAATAGTTTTATGGAACATAAAACCGGAATCAGTTATATGTGCCAGAGGTACCAAACCTGAAGAGTTTGTATATGATGGTTTAAATGTGAAAGAGGTACGTAGGTAATATGTGACTTTAGAATGAGTTCAGGCTTTAGTTTCTACATTCCTCAACTTTACTTTTTTATCATTTAAAGCCAGATTTTTTTTTTTTTTAAATTCTTAGGAGATGTGAACTTAAGTACATACTAAATCATGAATATGGGATTAAAAAGCCTGTTTCAAGAAACAGCCTTCATGATACAAATGTGTATTTTTGTTCTGTTCTTTGTTTTATTTTTTCGAGACAGGATTTCTATGTAGCCCTGAATGTCCTGGAACTCACCCCAAAGACCAGAGGTGGACTTTCTCTTGGATGTTTTAGCCTAGTGTTAGGAAGAAGTGAAGACAGATTCCTCATGCACCGGGGCCTTTCACCCATTAGTCCTGGCTGATATCTCTGATGAACAGTGCAGAAATTCTCAATAAAACACTGGTAAACAGAATTCAATATCACATCATAAAGTAAATCCTTAGGATCAAGTGGGTTTCCTCCTAAAGATTCAAGGATGGTTCCACCCATGCAAATCAGTAAAGGTAGTATATGCATAGAATAGAGAACCAGATCCCTATGACCATTTCAGTAGCTGCAGTTAAATAGTTGACACAATTTGCCATCCTTTCACATGAAAGACATCCCAGTGGATAAGAGTTCAATTCCCAATACCCACATGTGACTTAAAATTTCATAATAACTGCAGTTCTAGGGATCAAACAACATCTAGCTTCTTCCATGCATCACGCAGGCAAAACATCCACATACATAATAGTTGAGAGTATTGGTTTTTCGAGACAGCGTTTCTCTGTGTAGCCCTGGCTGTCCTGGAACTCATTGTGTAGACAAGGCCGGCTTGGAACTCAGAAATCCACCTGCCTCTGCCTCCCAAGTGCTGGGATTAAAAGCGTGTACCGCCACTGCCCACCTGAAAGTATTTATTCTTTTTTTTAAATTTACTTATTATATGTAAGTACACTGTCTTCAGACAACCCAGAAGAGGGCATCAGATCTCATTATGGATGGTTGTGAGACATCATGTGGTTGCTGGGATTTGAACTCAGGACCTTTGGAAAAGCATTCAGTGCTCTTAATCGCTGAGCCATTTCTCCAGCCCGAAAGTATTTATTCTTAAAGTGGATATACAGCACAATAAAAGCCAGATAATACTGACAGCTAGCACTATACCAAATTAGCTCTTCTCTAAGATCAAAAACCAAATTAACGTTGCTTCTTTTTAACACTTCTGTTCGACATAGTATTGAAAGTCCTAGCCAGAGCAGTTTGGTAAGAGAAACAGATGAAGAGCTTAGAGATAGGAAAGGAGGATGTCAAGGCTCTGTATTTGCAGATGACGCAATCAAATACATAGAAGTTCCTGAAAACGGAAAATAACCTCAGAATTAATAAATTTAAAGAGTAGTAAAGCAACTTCAAAAATAGTGTATTTATGTATCAGTAGTGGACTATCTGAAAGAGAAGTTAGGACATGACATAGCTAAAAAAGCAAAGCAAGCAAAACATGCACTCCTAAGAGTAACTTTAACTAGGAGGGAAAAAGTCTAATCTACGGCTAGAGTAAAACATCCACGAAAGCTTTGAACAGATCACAAATAATGAAGAGATCCTGTAGTCAGTCGTGAGTCAGAACTAGTGTTGTTAGAGATCTGTAAGTGTAAGGTCGTACCTGTTATGTTGTCCTTCACTTACTAGAAGAAAACAGTTCCTAAAAGTTGAGTGGAACCACTCAAGGCTGTGCCAAAGAAGTCTTGAGCAAAAAGACCAAAGCTGGAAGTATCACACTGTCCAGTTTTAACATGTAAAGCTGTCATAACCACCACAGCCTAGTCCTGGTGCAAAAATAGATATAGAGACCAATGGAAAAGAATAGAGAATCCAAAAATAAGCCCACACTCCCTACAGCCAAGTGATTCTCAACAGAAGTGCCAGAGATACACATCTGGGCAAGCACATTCTCTTTAGTGCATACTGCTAGGAAAATGGTATGTATTAGACCCTGCTTTCATAATAAAAGCTAACTTAAGTATGAGTATAAAATTGAGACTAAACCTACTAGGAGAGGATATACGGGAAGCACTGACATAAGTCTGTGTCCTAGGGTTCCTATTGCTGTGATGGAACAGCATGACTAAAAGCATTAACCAAAGCTGAAAGTATCACACTGTCCAGTTTCAAAGTGTAGAGCTGTCATAACCAACGCAGCCTAGTCCTGGTACAAAGATAAATATGGACTATTTTGCTTACAGTTGCACATAACAAGTCCATAATAAAGGGGATGTCAGGGCAGGAACCTGGGCTGGAGCAGAGGCTGTGGAGAAGCTCTGCCTACTGGTTTGCTTATCCTGCTTGCTTGCCCTTCCTTCCTTTAAAAGAATTATTTATTTTATGCATATGAGTACACTATAGCTGTCTTCAGACACACCAGAAGAGGGCATCAGATCCCATTACAGATGATTGTGAGCCACCATGTGGCTGCTGGGAATTGAACTCAGGACCACTGGAAGAGCGGTCCAGCCCTCAGCCAGCTTTCTGATGCCATCCAGGACCACCTGTCCAGCAGCACCATGCCCAGTGAGCTGGGCCCTACCCTCCTACACCAATTATTAATCAAGAAAGTGAACTACAAACTTGACTGCAGGAAAATCTTAATTTAGGCATTTTCTCAAGTGAGAGTCCCTCTTCCTAGGTGACTGTAGGATTGACCAGAGGGAAAACACACACACACACACACACACACAACCAGGATAGTCTGAACAAGAAAATCTTATTTAAGAGTGTAAAGGCATAGGAAACAAAAGAAAACACATACAGAATTACATCAAACTGAAAAGCTGCAGGGAATCGGAACAGTGAGCAGACAGCCTATAGAAATGGCAGGACTCTGTAAACTTTATCACAAGAGATTAATACCTAAAGTAGATTGAGAACCCAACAGCAAAAGCAAATAGTCAGCAGGCAGCTGAGTAGACATTTCTCAAAAGAAGATAAGCAGGATCAACGCGTATATGAAAAACCTCTGAGTCATGAGATGCATCTCATCCAGTGAGTGAGTGCCAGTCAATCAGACCAAAAAGTGACATGCTGGAGAAAGGAAGACAGCATTGTACAGGGCTGTAGTATAGACACTTGGGGGAAAACTGTATGGAGGCTCCTCAGGTTAGAGCTGTCATAGATCCTACTAGTAGGTGTTTACCCAAAGAAAACGAAATCAGTATATCAAAGAGATCTGTTGCAGCCCACATTTAATGCAGTACTATTCACAATAGAGGAGGTAGAGAGTGAGCCGAGGTGTCCATTGATAACAGTGGATAAGGGAAAATGAGGTCTATGTTCACAATGGGTACTGTTAGTGGTAATGAACCAAATTGACATGTGCAGCAACATGGAATAGAACTGAAGATGCAACTGAGATAATCAAGCTACAGGAAGGCAAATAAATGTTACTTTCAGATTACAAAGTAGCTTAATTTATGGACAGGGTAGTGGTCACCAGGGACTAAAAGGCAAGAGGAGGGGCCAGGAGGGGCCAGTAAGCGTTGGGATAGGATAGGAGTACAATTAGTGACCGCTTGGACAGAGGGTGATTACAGCTGTCAAAATCACATTAAAAACCTCTGAAAGTACTAAGCAGGGTGAGTACGTTTTCACCACAAACAGTGAAGTGTTTTAAGGTTATGGAATGATACGTCTTGATTTGACTCGTACATGCTACAAATAGTGTCGTTGAAGAAAAAACAAGGAGAAATTGCTTGTCTGGGCCTGAATGTTTCCCTGGACTTGAACTTGTTCCTTTCTACCAAATAAAAGATTCTTCATTGTTTTCTTACTGCTTATTTACTTATATGAAGGCTTTCAAGCGATAGGTGCTTTGCTGATGTTGCTGACATGGGCTGTGGTCTACCTGGCCTTGGTACTAGGTTTACAAGCCTTATGTTCAACTTCCTTTCCCGAGTACAGTAGGATAAGAGTTACAAATATTTTGGAATAGTTTGTATGTAGTAGAATATCTTAAAGACTTTTTAAACTATAGAGTTGCAGTTAGTTTTAATTTCTTGAAAAATCCAACAGAGTTTAGTAGCTGAAATTTATATACGTGCTCAGTGGTAAGTGCTTAGGAACATAAGTACTGATTTTTTTCAGAAGTTGCTATCATATTTAAAGTACCGACCTGGAGTGAAATGAACTCTGAAATGTTGCTAATAATACTAGGCAAGGACAGTGGAAAACTCTTGACTTTTTATAGAATAAAAAAATGGCTTTTTAAAGAGTCATGTGATAAAAATATTTTAGACCTGTGGACTGTACATGTGTCTAACCACATATATACACAGATGTACATATATAATATATAAATAGATAATATATAAATATATATATATATGTATATATATATATTTAACACCCCCCCAAGTAGTTTTGGTACTTCATTTCTTTCATTTGGTAGCTAGTTGTACATGTTTTTGTTGGCATGAATGTTTTCTGTGCCATCCAAAGCTTTTTTACTAGGATAATAATTTGCTCAGCAAGAGTTTGCCAAATAAATTTCAAACTTAATTTCCCAACACAAGATAACATGCCTAAATTGAAAATAAAGCATGGCCTGTTTCTCTACTGAATGTTGGAAGACTTGGCCTGCTGTACAAAAATACCTTTCCTGGGTGTTCTCATTCATCCTTCATCTAGGGTGGACAGAAGAGAGGAGTTTCAGATATTGTTGATAGAACGTTGGGAGAGTCAGATGTTTGGACTTCCACAAGGAGGAGGGTGAATTCTGTGAAGTTTGGTCATGGAGTTAGTATTATCTTCAGACCTTACTTATTTCTGTATTGAATCTTCAACTGGACTGTTCTGGTACTTGTAGGGCACACCTCTAGAGAAACTGCAAGGAACCACAGCTTGAGCTCTGCATAATGGATCTTCTTTTAAAATGGGGCTTATATCTCTGATAAGACTAGGGTAATTCATGGTATTAGGATGAGATTTCAGCAATGTGTGTGTGTGTGTGTGTGTGTGTGTGTGTGTGTGTGTGTGTGAATGTCTTAGAGACTTATTTCATGATGATTACATTTCAGAATGAAGAAATAGAGAAAATAACCTTTGGAATGTCAGGATCTAGATCTAGGAAATCATGATGGGCAGTAATGTAAAGATGAATTTAGTTACAGGTATATTGACTGCAGTTTGCAAGTAGCTTATTGGTTCAAGTATAGGAAAAACAAATAGATGTTGTATAGAGTTACTTTTGTGTGATATTGCAAAAATGTACAAAGCCAGTACAGTTATCTTTGGAATTGTGAGGCAGATTGAGAAACTTGTCCTTTACGCTGAAACTTATACAGAGGGGAAATAAGTGGGTAGCTAAAATAGCTAGAAAGGTAGAGGGTGGTTTGAGACCCGAATGTATGGTTGCTACAGTTGTTGGAAGCTGCTTTTGGGTGTTAGACAAACACATTGACTCAAAAGGTAGAATTAAGACCAATTGCAGGGACAGGGAAGGGATTCCCTTAACCTTGAACAAAGCACATGAGGGTGCTTTGGAGGAGTGGCAGGCATCTGCATGTGGGAAATCAACTGACAAGTCTAATGGGTATGAGGAAATGTGTGCCTCTGAACATGAACAGGCTGCTAGGAGTCCCCAGTTTTTCTCTGCATTTCATTCTGGTTTATTGGCATTAGCATAGGGTTAAGCATCTTTATACATGCTATGACGTTTCAACTGTTCTCATAGTGGTGATACATGTTTTATCTGAGTGTCTCCTGTTTCGTAATCTTGTTAATGCAGGTGAAATAATATTTACTATAACAGGGCATCCAGAGTCTGTGAAGACTGTTCCCTGGTAGGAGTTAATATAGAGGTGTTTTCTTTCTCAGGTGGTCAACCTATTGATGGCAATTTTGCTGACCGTGGAGGTGACTCATCCAAATTCCATGCCAGCTGTCAACATTCAGTATGAAGTCATTGGTAATTACTATTCATCTGAGAGAATGGCTGGTAAGTTTTTACTTTAAAAGATATCACTGCCGGGCGGTGGTGGCGCACGCCTTTAATCCCAGCACTTGGGAAGCAGAGGCAGGTGGATTTCTGGGTTCGAGGCCAGCCTGGTCTACAGAGTGAGTTCCAGGACAGCCAGGGCTATACAGAGAAACCCTGTCTCGAAAAACCAAAAAAAAAAAAAAAAAAAAAAAAAAGATATCACTGCCAATTTATATATATAAACCAATTGTAGACTATTTATGAATGTTAAAGGACAAATGATAAAATTGTGCTTGAGTTATTCTTCAAATGGTTAAATACTTTGCATGACAAATATCAAGCTAGATATTAGTTAAACTCTTTATTGAGACTGTATTTTAATGACTTTTCCCAAAGTTGTTCAGCAGGAGGTACAGTAGAGCTTTTCTAGACAAGAACATGTAATGGACAGTAGACGGTAGGTTGTATGTATGCTTTGACTATAGAGACCAGACAGGGAAATGGGAATTAAAAATGGTTTGAGATTTTTGAGGGCCTTCTGTGATGTATAACCAGGGTCAGAAATTGATATGTAGATCAGATGGACTCTTTTTTTTTTTTTTTTTTTTTTTTTGTGGTGGTGGTGGGGGTTTGAGACAGGGTTTCTCGGCTGTCCTGGAACTCACTCTGTAGACCAGACTGACCTCGAACTCAGAAACCCACCTGCCTTTGCCTCCCAAGTGCTGGGATTAAAGGCATGCGCCACCACTGCCTGGAGATTAGATGGACTCTTACAGTAGAGTATAAAATATAATGTACACTGTAGCAACCATACATTCAGGTCCTCAAACCACCCCTCTACTTTTCTAGCATATTTTACTACACACTTATTTCCCCTTTGTATAAGTTTCAGTGTAAAGGACAAGTTTCCCAATCTGGCTCTAGTTTAGTGGAAAGAGACTTAATTTAATGCCACTATTAAAAATGGACTAACCCTAGAACATTCATAGAAATTATCCTTTTAAACTGATTTATTCCCTGATAGCAATTAGTTTTCATTACTGGTTTTCTTTTTAAAATACAGGTATAAAATGATTCTAGTTGGGTTTACATTACTATATATATTTATATCTTAAGTTTAATTCTTAAACAGAAAATTATGTCTCAGTTTGAAATACAATTTCTACATGCTTAGTTTTTAAATTTCAGTTTAGAAAAGTATTCTCAGATCTCAAGTGTGTTTATAATACTATAGATCTTAATTCCCAGGGTTTTAGATTTTATTAACTTTTTTTTTAATTAACTTTAATATGAACCTGTGATCCGAGGATGAAGATTTGTGTCTTCCTTTTTAAAGACTTTGTTTTATTTTATGTGTGAGTGCTTTACCTGAATGTATGTGTGTGTGCAGTGCCTACAGAGGCCAAAGAGGGAGGACGATGTGAACTGAGGTTGTCTGCTACCATGTGGGTGCTAGGACCAAGCCTGTTTTCTGCAACAGCCATGAACCTCTTAATTGCTGAGCCTTCTCTCCAGCTCTGATTTGTCTCTTTTTTCTTCTTCCCTTCCCCTCCCCTCCCTTCCTTCTCTCTCTCTCTCTCTCTCTCTCTCTCTCTCCCTCCCTCCCTCCCTCCCTTCCTTCCTTCCTTCTTTCCTTCTTTCTTTTGTTAAATCATTTTTTGTCTTCATGAATAATTTAATTATCTAGGAGCCAAGAAGAATTCTGTGGCTATAATACAGAATAGAATGAAAACAACAGATGGGCATTTATAATGTGTTTTGTTGGTTTTAGTGAAAAGTTTTCTGATCCTTTTTAAATACATCCTTGTATTGTTGACTCTGAGAGAAGTGACAAGGAATAGACTTTTGGCATATTTTTTTGCGAGTAGTTTCTTTTATTTGAATCCTCTCTTTCCCAAATAATAATAAACCAAATTTTAGAGTCTTATTAGCACCTTCCTCCATTTTTTGAGATAGGGTCTTACTTTTTATCTTAATCTTTCAGTGGGGAAAACTTTTAAATCCTTAACAATGGAAGTACTCTGATATGATACAGTAATTAATGTTAAATACTGGTTGTGTTTATAATGCTGTGATATGATTATTTGTATAAACATCTAATATCTTCATTTTTGGTACCCTTTTGTTTCTTTTTAAGTTTTCCATTATGTGTATGTGTAGGAGTATATGCATGTGAGTGCAGGTACCTGGAAGCCAGAGGGGTCCAGTTTTCTACAACAGGAGTTAAGGCAATTATTGTGGGCAGCCAGCCTGACGTGGGTCTTGGGAACTGTGATCTGCAAGAGCAGCAACTGAGCCAGCTCTCCACATCCCCATCGCCTTTTAGTTTATTAGTGTCTGTCCAGAGTCATAGGATCACCTGTAGGTTGTGAAGACACTCACCCAGTCAAGTATGGTCCAGTACTGTTTGGGATTATTCAGGTGTGTTTTGAAGAAAATGGTGAACATGGGTTAACATACACTGAGGGCAAGTTGACAAGAATAGGTGTGTGTTGGGAAGAGAGGGCAAACTGAAGGAAGCTGTGCATTAAAGGTGGGAGACACTGGGGTGGGACTAATGGAGAACCTTGAATTTCAGGTTGGAATCTTATCAAAGCAAGAGGTACATCTGTGGTTTTGTAGGTTGTAACTCATCTGTTTTAAGCAAACAGTAACTTCTCTTTCCAGTTATGCCTTCATCTCACAAAACCCAGCTTGTGTGAATTCTTTCATAGTTTTTCATTGCTTCTGCGTGCGTTGCAACTTGCCTGTTAGATTTTTGTCTCTTTGCACTTAGACATGTAGAGGCACAAGGGACCTGTTTCCTATATTTACATGGCTCATGTTCTTTCCTACACAATCAGTGAGTTGTTTAACATGGAAAGGCATGTGTAAATTTTTCAGAATTTCTTAATGTCAGGCTTAAGTTTTTTTCTTGGTCTTAGATCTTTTGAGGGCCAATTTTGAAAACAGTTACAGTTAATTTACACAGAAACACTTTAAAGCCCCATTTTGTCATGAAGAATTTAGTTTCTTTCATTGCATATGTTGCTTAATTAGATTTCTGTTTTTGTTTTCTTAGATAATGCCTGCGTTCTTTTTGCCGTCTCTGTTCTTATGTTTATAATCAGTTCAATGCTGGTTTATGGAGCCATTTCTGTAAGTCTGCCGTGTTTTCCTCTGTCCTCATTTGACCTTTACCAAGGCAGTGATTGAGTGTGTATACTAAGTGGCACTTTCTTTCTGCAGTATCAAGTCGGCTGGCTGATTCCTTTCTTCTGCTACCGGCTTTTTGACTTCGTTCTCAGTTGTCTGGTGGCCATCAGTTCTCTCACTTACTTGCCAAGAATCAAAGAGTATCTGGATCAGTTGGTAAGTGTGTGTGCTATTTAAACATTTCCACTTAAGTAAAACATTTTAATTGAAACCCCGAGGAACCCTTGGTACTATTTTTAACTCTCTTTGCTTTATACAATGTCTTAAAACCACTCCCATGTTAAGACCTATAAGATAGACATAAATGACTATTGTACATACCATGTGGACAGCATAATATAAGAAGTCTGTAAACACAGTTAGTGTGGAAGAGATTAGTTGAGTTAATTGTGTTTCAGTAAGATATTCGGCTGAGCTGAGCAGTGGTGGCACACGCCTTTAATCCCAGCACTTGTGAGGCAGAGGCAAGTGGATTTCTGAGTTTGAGGCCAGCCTGGTCTACAGAAGTTTCAGGACAGCCAGGGCTACACAGAGAAACCCTGTCTCAAAAAAACAAAACAAAAAAAACAAAAACAAACAAAAGACTGTATTTAGGATTCTTTTTTTTTTAAAGATTTATTTATTTTTTGTATGTAAGTACACTCTAGCTGTCTTCAGACACATCAGAAGAGGGCATCAGATCTCATTACAGATGGTTGTGAGCCACCATGTGGTTGCTGGGATTTGAACTCAGGACCTTCGGAAGAGCAGTCAGTGCTCTTTTTTTTTTTTTTAAACTTTTATTGCATTATGATGAGAAAAGTTACATGATTTCAATTTATCTGAATTTGTTAACATTTAAAAACATATTTTAAGTAAATAGAATTAAATCACATTCTTGTTTCCCTTTTGTACCCCAACTCCTCCCAGAGATCCCCCCTTCAATACTTAAAATATTATAACAATAAAAATGAGTATTATAAAGGTTGTTTGATATAAAACAACAATCAATTTAACAGTCTTATGTAGGTGCTTGTCTACAGCAATACTGAAAAGTACATATGATTTTCTCAATATAAATTTTAAATAACTCCAAACATATTAACTGTATATTTCAAAATAATACATCACTACTAGTATTTTCTTAAATGAACATAAATATATAACGTCTGCTTGTTTGTTTGTTTGTTTGTTTGTTTTTGTATTACTGTGGTACAAGCCCAAAATGAGAACAATTTTTAGACATTGGATTTCATTGTAATAAGACCCTCACATCACCAAAGGATTTTACCTCCATCGTAGCTAAGCTGAGAGTTGACAGTTCTGCTGTGCCAAGGAATGAATTGTAGGCACGATTTTTGGATACAGACTTCCTGCTATGGTCAAAGCTATTTGACTTGAGTGAGTGATTTTATTCTCAGCCCACAGAGAACAAGTTACATTCATTTAAGAAATGGTGTGTGTATTAAGAGCAGTCAATGCTCTTAACTGCTGAGCCATCACTCTAGCCTCCTGTACTTAGGATTCTTAAGGGATTGGTGTTTTGTCGTTATCCAAATGGTAGCATGTGTCTGCATGCTTGCTGTACCCTAGTCCTCTATTGGTCTGACTGGTGTATCCTAGCCCTGTGTCTGCGTGTATTCTAGTCCTACTATTTTGGCATCCCTGCTATATTCTAGCCTTGTATAGGAAACTTTAGCTCTTTAGGAAAGCCTGCTCTTTTACAGACTCTGGTGTTTTTTCCCCTCTGTTTGACTGGATCCTTTCCATTAGAAGGTATTTCCTTTGCTGGCTAGTTTTCGACCCTCCCTTCCCTTCTAAAGCCTTTCTTCTGACTTGTCCAGAGTCAGATGAATGCAGCTGATCCTTTCCAGCACAGTAAGTCTGTTAGCACTAAATCATGTCCTTCTGCCTGGCTTGTACACAGTGGCATGTGTTCTTTTTAACCATCTAATGAAGAATTGAGCCCAATATTTGACTCCTAGAAAAGTTACTTTTCTTCGTGGAAGACTAAATGGTCCTGAGTGATCTCAAGTGGTTATATTATCAAAAGCACAAGATGGAAAACAATGGCCAGGAAAATTAATATTAGCTCTGTTCCGACCTTTTAGTTACCTCGGCTATTGAACAGGCAGACTGAGGTGACTAGTCCGTTGATGACAAGGGTCTCGGGTGTGCTGCATTCTTGTGTGTAGATTTGCAGTAGCCTGTCACTTTTGACTGCTGCACTTTGTTGTATTCTTAAACTGCTCAAGTGCGTAGTGTGTCAGTGCTTCTGTTTTCACAGCCTGATTTCCCATACAAAGATGACCTCCTGGCATTGGACTCCAGCTGCCTCCTGTTCATTGTCCTTGTGTTCTTTGTGGTGTTCATCATTTTGAAGGTAAGGAGCTTGTGATTGCCTCTTGTGGGACCTGGTGAGACTGCTCAGTAAACCTTTTTCCAGGATCATGGGTGATGTAGGATTTGTAGTGACAGAGTCACTGCATTTAATGGATGGGGGCCCCCTCTATCTTGTGTCCAGTGAGTAGAACTTTTATGTTTTCAAAAGTGGTTCAGAGTTTAGAGGGAAATTCATTAAAATTCCTAACATTTGAGCACAGGAATTTCCTCCACAGTCTGTTGGTTAGCAGACCTAAGACTCTAGCTAGAGTCTATGTCTGTGAGAAACTGGGGATGCTTAAGTGAGAGCCAGTCAGGAGTGTACCTGGCTTGTACTAGGTCCCTTTTCCACAGACAATGCGGAAGAGATGAGGGTCCTCTGCTCCCAGAGCAGCCTTTTAAGCTCCGTTTCTCCTTTCAGGCTTACCTAATCAACTGTGTTTGGAATTGCTACAAATACATCAACAACAGAAATGTGCCAGAGATTGCCGTGTACCCTGCCTTTGAAGCACCTCCACAGGTTAACTACTGTTTCACTCTCCAAACTGTCACTATTACTGATGTCTCCAGAAGTGAATGTGGGGCTTGACTTTCCATTCTTTGCCATAACTGTGGTTTGGAATTTGAATAGCTTGAAACTACGAATTTATAAGATTTAGCATTTCTACCGGGAATCTTGTGCATACAGGGCTAGAGCCCTTTGCATTCTTTGCCCAGCTTGACTGTTAGGTTTATTCCTTAGTGGTCTCCACAAGTGTTTCTCGACACATGGGCTAGGAATTTTCATAATTGACTTGTGAGGATTCTAAGGGGTGGGGACTAATGGTTGTGCGTGTGTGCGTGCGTGTGTGCTTGCTTGCTTGCTTGCTTGCTTGCTTGCTTGCATACACCTGTCAGATCCTAAGCCTGTGCACTGGGGACATGATTATAATGGCATCTGAGTGCTGAGTCCACCTCTCAGAACCCTGTTGGCTATTTTGCAGGTTTTCAGCGTATGTGATACACATGGCCCATATTGAGCCAGCCTGTTACTTGGAGGACCTTAGGCTAGAGTGACCTTTAGAAAGATTTTCTATTATCCCAGAGGGCAGGATAGAAGGTCATTATCCTATAAATGCAAATTATTATGAAACTTAAGACACTGGCAGCTTCCATTAGAGCAGTTAGTGGGCCTCTTCCCCAGATCCTCAGCTCTTGAAATACAGTTACTGGAACTTTATTGGTTGCCTGTCAAGAGAACCTTTATATTTTTTAAATATGTATAGTTTAAGCTTGTTTATAGTTTAGCTTATGTATAGTTTAGCTTGTTTAAATATGTATAGTTTAGCAGGTTAGTTCAGAGGAAGAATTCTAATTCTGCCTATTTTATATCTATCCACCACACCCATCACACCCATCTATCCATCCATCCACCCATCCATCTCATTCATTCATCTGTCTATCTTGTCTTAGTCACTGTTCTATTGCTGTGAAGAGACACCATGACCAAGGCAACTTTTATTTTTTAAAAAAGCATTAATTGAGTACTTGCTTACAGTTTCAGAGGCTTAGTCTATTATCGTCAAGGCAGGGAGCGTGGCAGCACTGATGGTGCTAGAGAAGAAGTAGCTGAGAGCTATACCCTGATCACAAGCAGAGAGAGGGGGTTGGGAGGAGAGAGAGGAGAAGCATTCAAGTATATGAGTCTATGGGGTGGGTATTCTTACTCAAATCATCACATGTATCCTCCTTCCATCCATCCATCCATCCATCCTCCCACTCACCAAGCCATACAGTTGTAGCGATCTTGCTCTTGAGTTAGGGTGTCACTGAGTGTAGAGTTCAAGCTCTCGGTTGTCTGTTGTCTCAGTAACTGTTGATCTAACTTCATCCTCCTCGGTGTTGTGTGCTCCTAGTTAGGACACAGAATCTGAAAGCTGGTTATTTTAGAAAAGAATTTGAAGTGACATTGTCTGAGGTGATTCTTTTCTCTCTTTAGTACGTTTTGCCAACCTATGAAATGGCTGTGAAGATTCCTGAGAAAGAGCCACCACCTCCTTACCTGCCTGCCTGAGGACATTCTGCCTTGTCAATAAAGCCTATACCAGCTTCTTGTCTTGTTTATTTTACAGAAAGCTGCAATACAGGGCTCTCAGACTTGTTTGATAGAAAGTGCACTGGCTTGTCTGAGCATTTATTTTCAAACACTAAGGAGCTTTTGGACATTTATTAAAACCTTTTTGTTAAGTATCACATTTTAGAAACTTTTTGAAGACAATCTAGGTTAAGCAAGAGCAAAGTGCCATTGTTAGCCTTTAACTGAGGGTACGGGGGGGGAAGGGGGGGCCTCCATATTTTCTTTTTTAACTTTGCACTTTCTTTGTATAATGGTTCATGTTTGATGTTCGATGCCCTGAATAGTTTCCGGAGAGTGAATACGGTGTTCAGGATGAATGAGTTGGGTATAAGATCTGCAGTTTCCCGCTCTATGAAACAGGAGAGAGAAATAGCATTTTGACTTGACCGTGGAAGATGATGGTTGCATGCTCCTCATTTGTACGTTTCCATCTTTGTGATAAAATGCTTTAATAAAGCTCTTAAATTTTACCATTGTTCTTAAATGTGTCTAATGTTTGTGCTACAACTTACAGTGATCCTGTCCTTGTGACAGATACACGTCTGGAGAAGTGTTGCTGGGTAGTTTCTCATTTTAAAAATTTTACTTGTTTTGTTGTTTCTTAATGTGATGAAAGAAAACTGGTTTACTAGTTTCTGGATAGAGGGATGATGGAGGAGTAAAAGCAAGAGAGGAGTTGGGGAAGTGAGGCTGGAGCCCTTTAGACAGGAAGGGGGAGTGATTCCACCATATAGGAGCAGGAGGACAGCCTAGCATTTCGAGAAGCCCGCAGGACATTTTAAGATGGCCAGTTAAAGTCCCGTAGAATTCCTCAGTAGGCTCTCGAGTGTCTGTAAGTGCAGGCTTGTTGCATGGTTCGTTGTGTCCTGCCACCCCCAATCCTTTAGCCTCCAAGGATTGATTTGAGGGTGATTAAGCCAGGATTTGATTACAGACTCTCAGATGGCTGGGGCATTAAAAGTGTAGTATAATTTCTGTGTTGTGTTCGGGGTTGTTTTGGAATCCTGAAATAGTGCCATTTTATTAAGAGTTTGAGAGAAAGTACTGCAGGCAGGCTATAAATCTTTAGCTGCCCAGAGGCAGATAGGGAAGAAGGAAAAAAAATTGTAAGCAGCCATGCGGTGGGCAGGGACTGGGTGGAAGTGAGCAAGCCTCAGGTATTGGGCAGAGCATGCCCAGGCTTTGTTCATAAAGAAAAGGTCCTCCCGCAGAAAATCCAACAAGGTTGCATGAATGCTAGCACCACGGTTGCTACCACATGAAGTCTGCATGTAACCGCACCCTGATTGGGGGATTTTAATGTTCTCTCATGTAGCCCAGGCTGCTCTTCCACTCCTACAGCCAAGATTATCGACCTGATACCTGGTGACATGGCTGCTGCCAGTGCAGCTTTCTAATGAGAAACGTATTACTGAAACAGACAAAGAACTAGCAGTTGTTTATTAAGTTGTGTGCCATGTGTAACTGCTATATCTTTGTATGACAGTAGGTTTTCCACCAGCAATACTGCAAAGGTATGGTAATCTGTGACTTGGGACAGCACTAGCTAACTTTTTCCCCCAGCTCATTTGAGGTTAATTTTTTTGTGGGGTCTCACTATGTTGTAGTCTAGGCTGGCCTGAACTGCCCAAATTCTGGGAATTCTGACATATATCACACTGCCCCTGGGTTCCTCAGATTCCCAGACCACCACTGTATGTGTCTTTGTGTTTAAATGTTCATAATTATTCAGGTTGCTGGGGTTGAATTTAAGAAGATGATTTGAAATGTGAAATTGGGCATGGTGACTCATTTTTCTAATTCCAACTTTGGGGTGTGTGGTCAAGGCCACCTGGGATCTGTATAAGTACCCAGCTAGGTTGGCCTATGGATGGTGGATGTCGGCGCATGTGGAGGTGGGGTGTGACCCACAAAGGGATGACAAAGTCCTTATTACCATTTCTAATTCTATGTTGAAGTCCATCCTTGGCAACATTGAAACACTAGCTGGATTCTTTCCCCTCATTAGTGCTAAGATTACACCAAGTGTCTGGACATAACTGAGCTATTTGTGGCATCTAATGTGCTGTGGCTGCTATGAAGAAGATGGGAGCCCCCAAGCATCAGAAATAGCCAAACAGTCCTACTTCCTGCTATTAATACAACAGCAATTGAAAATAGGGTCCCAGAGAAGTAAGCCTCCTGGTCACACTTCATAGAAAACCAGTGTGTGGAAAAAAAAAATGCAGATGGATAGGAAAAGAATTCTAGCAGAATTCAGCCTTTGAACAAGAATCGTTCTGTTGATAAGCAACAGCTAGTAAAGCCAGTTGCAGGACGACATCTGCATAATCCCACCCACCTGGGTCCCTAAGATAGTAGAATCTGTAGAACCCAGGGGTGAATTCATGGTTTCAGGAGCTGTAGGGAGAGGGCCACAGTTACCAATGGGCATAAAGCTCAAGCAGTGAGGAGTATACAGATAAATGTACACATAAAAAGGCTGATGTTAAAGAATGAGCTGTAAATGGTCAAACTACAAACCTCACCTTTCAGAGCCTTGTAGTAAAGTTTGTCTTTGCTCTGCTGTTCATTCCCTTCTAGAACCTTTTACCCATATCTTGGCCTTCTTGCTTTGTCTTCTCAATTTTCTCTTGCCACTATAAATGTCACTTCAGGCTCTACAGAAGGCCCATGTATTGGGTGGAACACTGTCCCCCAAACAGCCGCCTTTCTTCCTAAGGGTCCTTCACACATTTGGAGTGATGGAGGGGTAGCATCATGCAAAAATGTAAAACCAAGCATAAATTTTGCTCAGGTGAGGGAGACTTAATGAAAAGAAAAATTAAAATTTTGGTGTGTGGTGGGGAGAGGCATAAAATATGTGTTAGTGATAAAGCTTTGGAGTAAAGAAGACGGAAGATGGGGCATAGGAGGTACAGTTTTAGGCACCATTAAAAAAAAGGTGCCACTTAGAAAATGGTAAGAGCTGAAGATGTGAGAGGACGCATATTACAGACAGGTGGCCTGCAGGAACATGAGGGGAGGGAGAGAAAGTTCAGGGAGGCTTTGGGCTAACTGTGCACATTGCTAGACTCTTAGTAGAGCAGGAAATCCCTAGAGCATCCTGAACAGATAAGAGTCATGAACTGACTTTCCATGCTGCTTTACATTGGTCTCACCCTCAGGGTGACAGTTACAAAAACCTCTCAGCTGTACAATGGCAAAAAACAAGAACAGGATTGGGGATGTGGCTGAGTTGGTAGAGTGCTCACCTACTATGTGCAATGCCCTGGATTTGGTCCCCAGCACCACATAAAGACAGAAGAGTGGCACATGCCTGTATTCTGGAGGTGGAAGTGGAAGGCTCAGAAGCTCAAGGTCAGCCTCACCTACACAGGGAGCTGGAGTCACCTTGGGCTACTAAGATCTTGTGTCAGCAACAAGAGAGAGCAAGAGAAGACAGCTTGGATATATGTGCCTTGTCTATAGCCAGAAGCCAGCAGCTACTGAAAGGTTGGCTGGGAAGAGGACTGATTTTAATGTGATTTTAAATCTCCATTCGGCCACTGATTTCCTGTCTGAACATGGGCAGACTTCTTAGCCTCTGTGAGCTTTACACAACAACAGCTCCAGAAGAAGGAGGGAGAGGGCAGACATAGTGAATACTGAAGGAAAGTAGCCGTGTACATACTGTGGCGTTTAAGATAAATTATCACTTAATAGCCGTTTTAGCAAGTAAGGTTACATTCTGTAAAGTGGGTGATGTTTGGAGCCATTTCCAGCAAGTTAGGTAAACTGTAAATTGGGTGTTATTGTCTCTGTTGTTTGGCTAACTGGCTTGTGTTAAAGAGGCCTTTCCCTGCTCTAATTTCTGCCTGGTTTCTTCTCTTTTAGTACCTAACACCCAACTCCTTTGCAGTTCATGCCTTCCTGCCCATGGGTCCCTAGTAGCAATGTACATATGCAGAAGTCTTAAGTTTCTGCCAAGGATGCTTACCCTAAGAGAGGAGGGGGAGCATATGATTACAAAAAAATAAAATAAAATAAAATTGTCCCTGCTGATAGTTTTCAAAATACATTGGAAATGAATCTGCACATAAACTAAACTGATGTTTGATGTTCTTGAACTGTAAAACCAAAGGTCTTTCTTTCCACGGATGACATTTTTTTCTCCATCTGTGACTCATATGTTCACAGTCATCATAGAACTTTCTTTGTTCTGGGTCTAATTGTTTCAGTGCGCCCTGCAGGCAAAGGATGTTATGCCATTTCCACTATTTTGCTTTGAAAACAGTGGTTCTCATCCTTCTTAAGGCTGTGACTCCCTAATACAGTTCCTCATGCTGTGGTGGTCCCTAGCCACAAAATTATTCTCATTGCTACCTCATTACCATACTTTTGCCGCTCTTATGAACCATAATATAAATATCTGATATGCAGGATGGTCTTAGGTCACCCCTGTGAAAGGGTTGTTCATCTTCCCCAAAGGGGTCCCCACCCACAGATTGAGAACCACTGCTTTAACAGAAATTCTTACAAATTAGCCTAAGCACTGACCTAAAGGCAGACCTGCTCCTTTGTTTTCTGAGGTTGGTCTGTTCTCTAAAATTGTGATTTGGGTTTTAGGAAATTAACTTAGACTCAAGATGGGGGCTAGAGAGATGGCTCAGCAGTTAAGAGCATTGACTGCTCTTTCAGAGATCCTGAGTTCAATTCCCAGCAACCACATGGTGGTTTACAACCATCTGTAATGGGATCTGATGCCCTCTTCTGGTGTATCTGAAGACAACAGTATACTCATATAAAATAAGTAAATAAATCTTTAAAAAAAAAAAAACCCAAACCCAAACAAACAAAACTTAGACTCAAGATGAATATCACCAAATACTGTGGGATTCTGAGCACATGAAGGAGGCAGCTTGGGTGTAGAGGGAGGAGCATGGGGTGTGGGATCAGAGGACTAATATCAGTTCCTTTCTTCATTGGGTTATCCAGTCTGACCCTGTGGAGTATATTTAGGATGACAGGCTTCAGTTCCTCTATAAGACCAGGAAGATGTAAATCCTGACTTATATACTTCTCTTAGTTGTTCTGAGGATCAGTCAAGGTGACAGACAGGAGGGCTGGCTGCCTACAAATCACTCTGCAAATATTATCTTGAGGTGTGTGAGAGAGCAAGCCACGACTGAGGAATGGTCAAGAGGCAGAAGAAAAGTATTTGACCTGGAAACCAAAGAAAAAGTGACTTTGTTTCTTGTCTATTAGAAGTTTTGAATCACGCTATTATGGTTTATGCTGGCGGCCCCAGATACCTTGTTTATATTCATGGCTGGCTCATCAAAGGCTCCTATGACTTTAGTGAGTAACTCAGACTACAAAGAGTATCATCACAGACTCCTCCCTCCTTTGATTTTATGTGCTTCTTATTTTTGGTTAAATAGTTGTCATTTAGAGAGAAGATTAATCATGAAATGATGTAGGTATCTGTTAAATTTAACTTTGTAGCACAGTGCATTCCTTTCACATCTGGTAGTATTTTCCCTTTGCTGGAGAAACTTCCTTTGGCTTGTTTTTACAGATGACTCTGCTGATGATAGATTTTTTTTTTTACTTTTATAAGTCTTGCTGTCTATTTTTGCTTTCTGAAGCTATTTTTGCAGGGTATAAAAGATGCTCCCTCACTGTCTTCTTGCATACATTGTTTTTCAAGAGAAATTTATTGACTTTTTTGTTGTACTGTGTATAGAGCACTCCCCCTCCCCGAACAATTCAAACATTTTATAGCACTGATTTTTGATCAGTTTGCCTATGATGCTCCTTAAGGTTGGCTTTGTGGTCTTAAATGTTTGCTGTGCCTAGAGTACATTGAGGGCTTCAGATCTGTGGGTTTGTAGGTTTCATCATGTATAGAAATTCTTTAGCCTTTAAGATTTATTTTATTTATATGAGTACACTGTAGCTGTCTTCAGACACACCAGAAGAAGGCATCAGATCCCGTGATAAATGGTTGTGAGCCACCATGTGGTTGCTGGGAATTGAACTCAGGACCTCTGGAAGAGCAGTCAGTGCCCTTAACCACTAAGCCATCTCCCAGCCCATAGCCATTATGTCTTTAAGATGTCTTTAAGTGTGTTTTCTGTTCTCTCTGATTCCTCCTTTAGGCATCCTGTCTGGCTGGAAAAAAAATATGTTTCCCATGAGGTGATTTGAGATCATTCTTGAGAGTTAGATTAAGCAGGAGATGTGGCTTGAAGATTTGGCAGTTTATTTAATAACCAGAGGGACCAGAGATGTCAAGGTTGGGTCATGCCTGTGTGGCCAGAGTGATAGTGTAATGAAAGGAGGGAGACCTGATTGTGGGGGAAGATGAGAAGTTCACTCTTAGATGTGTTACGAAAGCACTTCTGTGATCTTGAAGGAGAGAGTTACAAATGTAATGTACATATTTGAGAATTAGTCCTGGGGGGTTGGTAGCTGAAATTCCCCTGTAGATACAAGTTCTAATAAAGTTGGTGGGGTATAAATTGGGGAACTACGAAGTGGGCTGGAGATGGCTCAGAGTGCATACTTCTCCTGCAGGGGACTAGCGTTCAGTTCTCAGCGTCTTAGGTGGAGGTTCACAATCATCTGGAACTTCAGTTTAGGTGAATCTGTGCTCTCTTCTAGCTTCTGTGGGTACTAGACACTGATGTGGTGCGCGCGCGTGCACGCGCACACACACACACACACACACACACACACACACCACCCATACACATAAAATAAAAGCAAACAGATCTTATCCAGACATGGTGGCACACACCTTTTGTCTCAGCATTTGGGAGGCAGAGCCAGGCCCATCTTTGTGAGTTGAAAACCAGCCTGATCTACATAGCTAGTTCTGGGCTAGCTAGAGCCACATAGGCCCTATTGCCAAAAAAAAAAAAAAATCCAAAAAGACCCCCCAAAATCAAAAAAGTCAATACAGAAACATTAAAATAAAATAAAATAAAATATGTTTTTAAAGAAAACTACCCATAATTTATTCCTTAGTCTTGGTTAAATAATTCATTTTTTTTTTTACAGTTGATCACAGGCAACTATAAATATGACCATTGTCTCGGTGTTACTTTACCCCAGTGGGAGCCTAGTGGTGGCTGAGGAGCCAACACCTTGCTGAAGAAGGTCAAGGAAGGCTACTGTGTGGTACTGATGTCCTAACACAGAGCAGTCTGTTGTCAGTCCGTGAGATGGAACAGAGCAGAGCCTTTCCTCTGAAAAGGCAGAGTGCGGCTGTTTCTTCTGCAAACACTGTCACTCCTGATGACCACCCTGCCACAGTAAGTCAAAACAGCCCTATTCCAGGAACTACTGTCTTCTGGCACCTCAGTCTTATCTTTGACCAAGAGCCTTCATGTGCCAAGGTTCAGGGTCTGGAAGTTGGGCAGTGAACAGTTCAAACGATGTCCTTGTGTTCCTCGTACCTATACTCAAGAACTCATCACATGTTGAGGGACAGCAAGTCAGCTCATCTCTTTATCTACTGTTCCCTAGCCCCCTTGGAGATATCCTGCTGGCCTTGAACTTGATACGTAGTAGAGGACGACGTTTAAACTTCAGATTTTCCTGCCTCCATGTGTGCCTGGATTTATCAGCCTACATGGTTTATATGGTGCTTGGGATCAATCCCAGGGCTTCATGCATGCTAAACAAACACTTTACTGAGTTACATTCCCAGCCACTTTCTCTTTTTGCCTTTGTGTGTGTGTGTGTGTGTGTGTGTGTGTGTGTGTGTGTGGTTGTGTTCATGTATGTAACTAAGTCATGGGCTTGTTGCATCCTGCATATGGAAGTCAGAACTTCTAGTGTAGTTCTTGACCATTAGCCTTGTTTGAGATAGGCTCTCTTTATTGTCTTGTGGATACGTCCCATTGTAGAAGTGCTGAGATTACAGATGTGTATTACTGCACCTCTATGTGAATGCTGGGGTTCAGAACTCAGGTTCTCATACTTGTGTGGCAAGAACTTCACCCACCAGAGCCATCTCTCTAGACCAACACTTCCTATAAAGCCATTAACGTCATTGTGGCAGTGTCCCCTCACGACTTCTTTGAGGCATGATTATTTCCCAAATCCTCTTCCTTTAAATGCGATCAATACAGGACTTGGAGGGTTGAGTTCCCAACTCTCGAGCTTGAAGGGATACACATTCTAACTACAGCAGTGTGTGCATGCACGTTACTGTGGGGATCAGATTTCACAGCTTCTCATTTTGCAGAATTGAAAGTTTATACCCACCGAACAACTCCAACTGTCTACCTACCTTCCCTGTTTCCCAGGAGCCACCCTTCTGTTTCAATGCAAACAGGTTTTGACTACTTGAGATACTCTTTACAAATGGTATCATTCCAAACATGTCTCCTTGTGACTGGCTTATTTCACCTTCCAACATGTCCCTGAGGTTCATCCATGTTGTAACCTGCATTAAAATTTTATTTTGAAGGCTTATTAGTATTTATTTATGCACTGTGCTGGCTAGTTTTGTCAACTTGGCATAAACTGGAGTCATCAGGGGAAAGAGTGTCGATTGAGAAAATGCCTCTATATAAGATCAAGCTGTAGGCAAGACTGTGGGACATTTTCTTTTCTTTTTTGTTTTTTGTTTTGTTTTGTTTTGTTTTTGTTTTTTTGAGACAGGATTTCTCTGTGTAGCCCTGGCTGTCCTGGAACTCACTCTGTAGACCAGGCTGGCCTCGAACTCAGAAATCCGCCTGTCTCTGCCTCCCAAGCGCTGGGATTAAAAGCGTGAGCCACCACAGCCCGGCCCGGACATTTTCTTAATTAGTGAGCAATGTGAGAGGGACCAATCAGTTGTGAGTGGAGCCACCCCTGAGCTGGTGAAAGCAGCCTGAGCAAGCCAACAAGCAGCATTCCTCCGTGGCCTCTGCATCCACCCGTGTCTTCAGGTTCCTGCCACGAGTTTCTGTCCTGCCTTTCTTTAATGTTGAACAGCAAGGTGGAAACGCAAGCCAAATAAACCCTTTCCTCCCAACACTACTTTGGTCATGGTGCTTCCTCGCAGCAATAGTAACCCGAACTAAGACACGCAGGTACCATCTACTGTGTACCACTCACCCAGAAGGCACCACGTTACATCTACCTCTTAGCTGTTGTATCATCTGTAGGAGATACGATTGCCAGCTGACCACCTGGGCAGATGGTAGAGAGGCAACAGTCGCGGCAGAAAGACGGGATTGGCTCTGTCGAGCCTCATTCATGCTCGTTGCCATGGCTGAAAATCCAGCTCAGCTTTCCTCCGCTGCTGTTAGAAAGCTTTCCTACTCACCCAGGTCACTTTTCTAACCCCTAACGAGACACTTTCCCCTAACAAAACACTATCGGAGCCTCTTCTCTCTCCCAGGGAGATGAACGTCCTCTGAGCAGTTTCCAGGCCTGTGCTGGTCGTTCTTCCAGAGAGGAAGTGGGTGTTCTTCCAGCAAACCCGAGCCTCTCCGGGGAAGTGTATGTTTGATTTACTATTCCTGGTACTATAAGTTTAAATGTTTATGAATATTTAAAACTGGGCTCAAAGCATCCTATTCACGATGCTAGAATCTGTGAGGCCTATCCTTAAAAAAAAAAAAAAAAAAAAAAAAAACCCAGCAAGTTTTCTTGGCCGGTGAAAGGTGTGTTGTGTGAGGCTCTTGATCTCAGCTTACCTGCAGTTGAGTGGGTACAGAACTCGAGGTTTGTCAAATAGAGTCCGGGGGCCGCAGGTCTGGCCGGCACGAGAGGGTAGAGCAGGAGTCCCCCTACACCAACCTGCTTTTACAAGGAGGCAATCGGCCAGGAGGCACTCAGCCGAGCCCACCGGACTAGGCGGCAGTGACCACCGTGCTGCTGGCTGCCTAGTCCCAGACATTCCGCTCCTGCCACTGGAATGCACAGACGGGGTTTCTTGTTGGCCTTTGGCGGCTCCCGGGCTCTGGTGGCGTGGCCTTCCAGTGGGCGGGGCGGGGCGGAGCCTCAGAAGCGGGACCTTTAAATTGGTCGCCCAAGTGCGGTCCTACGCCCGCGTCTCACCTTGCGTACTCACAGACCCCGGCAGGTCGTCAAGCCCATCATGTTACTCTCACCCTTCTTACGCCACCTCCCGGGACTTCTGCTGCTCTGGCCGCTGTTGCTCCTGCCGCCCCCGGCTGCTTCTGGACGCCTGGCCCGCGCTAGCGTCCGCCGGCTGGGGACACGAATCCCCGGGGGCAGCCCCGGGCATCTCTCTGCTCTGGCTACTTCCACCCGCGCGCCACATTCCGGGGGCCGCGGCGCAGGTACAGTGGGGTCGGTGGGGGACCGCTCTGCCAGAGAGGGTGCTACAGCCATGACTGGAGGAGGGTAAGAGGGGCCGGGGACCCAGGAACACAGCGTGCCACATCTACTGAAAGTGCTTTTATCCCAGCCTCAGGCAGGCAGGGTGCTGGAGGAAAAAAGATCCTTTTCCCCTTGCAATCCTGCTCAGAAAATTAGGATCCGACAACCCAGGGGAGGGGGTAGGGCTAGAGTGTAAGGTCATGTGCATGACCACGATAGCCATCTGATACCCTGAACATCCTTGTGATTTGAGAAGGGGGCATCTTGCACCTCTAGGAGCGCCAGCCAGGGAATGGGGGCTTCCAGCTCTCTTTGGCCTTGATCTCTTGGTTAGAGGGAGAAAACTTTTCCTGACACTCCGTTTGTAGTTACCTGGAAATCTCCGTCTATTTTGCAATCCTTGTGAGTGTCTTTTTTTTCCTAAGAAGAAAGGGTCTAGAGGAGAGCCAGGATCTGGAAGAAGGGA
This sequence comes from Montemys delectorum, assembly GCA_019843815.1. Classification (NCBI taxonomy): domain Eukaryota; kingdom Metazoa; phylum Chordata; class Mammalia; order Rodentia; family Muridae; genus Montemys; species Montemys delectorum. Next base: position 46,950 of record JADRCD010212575.1, read on the forward strand.
AGACTTAGCGGAGGGGTATGAAGTGTGATTAGGTAGGCAAACCAAGCTGTCATTTAGGTGTCCAGGGAGGGTCCTGTTCTGTAATCATTACCAGTGCTTTACTCTGTTCTGCTTCAGACCTGGGATTCTGCCTATGCAGACTGGGCTCCACACTCCAAACTATACTCTGTTGATCCCCAAAGAACCAGGCAGGTCTGGCCTTTCTTTTTCTTTTTCTTTTTTTCCTTTCCCAAGACAGGGTTTCTCTGTATAGTCCTGACTGTCCTAGAACTCACTCTGTAGACTAGGCTGGTCTTGAACTCAAAAATCTGCCTGCCTCTGCTTTCCAAGTGCTGGGATTAAAGGCATGCGCCACCACTGCCCGGCTGGTCTTTGAGGAACAACTCCATTCCTCCCCGACCCTCCCCCCAGCCACTAACTTTGCTTTGAGCAGAACAAGTCTACAGAGCCCAGACAAGCTGATAGACACTTGTCATGAAACCTTACAACACCTGCAGGGACCCCAAGGCTTAACATAGTATAAGAACCCAGAAAAATGAGCCTAAGATCCCCTGAGTGAAACTCAGAGCCCCATAAGTCAAGCTGTCCACTTATAGAAGGTTGTCTCTTTCTTACCCAAAGATCCAGCTCTAGTCTGTCTGGTCTTGGCTTGAACAAGGCTATAGCAAATCAGGTTTTTAGGTGTCCAGGCTCATCTGGCCAGTGATGCTGCCTGGCTGATTTGCATAGTCTGTCTCCTCCTGTGATTTGCTGGATATGTGGAGAATCAGCTCAGGAAGCTCTTCATCATACCTAATTTGAAATCCCAGACTGAAAATGTCAAGAGCATCGGCACTTAGAGGGGAACAAGAAAGACCCATGCAAGTTAAGTTAACCGCCAGAGCTGTACCCACAAGCCCACGTTCTCTTTTCTTGAGAATCAAACTGTCGGTCTTGGGGACAGTGTATACCTTTGCTGGGGGAGTAGGGATGAGCAAAGAGCTTGTATGGTCATGGGATTCATTGTTGCTACCCTGGCCAAGATTCCTGTATTACTTTTCTATTACTTGCAAAACAAATGATGATGGAATTTAGTGACTTAAATCAATGCCGAGTATTATCTTACGGTTCTGTAGGTCCGAGGCTGATGCTGTTCTTCCTGGTCGGATATCAAGGTGTTGGCAGGGCTTACATCCCTGTCCTTTTGGGACGGAGGCACCAGAGAGAAGTACTTGCTGGCCTTTCAAGCTCCTTGGCTTCACTTTGCCTCCCCTCTTCAAGAAGAGCAGCATCAGTTTGAGCCCATCTCACATCTTGCTCATTCAGACCCCTCTTCGGCTAACCTCTTCCACTTTTAGGGACCTCAGTAATCCTCCTGAATCCATCTGAGAACATCTAGGCCAACGTCTCCATCAAAAGCTCTCCGATCACAGCTGCAATGTTTGCTATGTTTAGCAGCATTTGTGCAAGCCCCTGGAATAAGGACAGGAGTTATTTTGCCTATCACATCTCAGAGCTTCATCCCCCAAATAGAAGATTTATTGGGAAAACCAAACAGGGAAAGATAGAATCAGGCATGTTAGTTACAAGAATACACACATTTGTAGAGACATTACTTGGGGGGGGGGGTTAGTGTAAGCGGTGAGTTACAATTGCTTATACCATGATAGTTTTTCCTTCGGCTCCAACCATGCAAAAATGTATAGACCTATGCCCAGGTAAGATTTTCTACACGAGTTCTTTTCCTTGCTCCTTGATCCCTGGAAATCTTAAAGGAAATTGTGGAGTTGTTTTTAAAAGTGATTTGTAATTCCCCTTGACTTAACCAACACATGACATATACGGCATCTTTTGGGTGGTGGCTCAAAGTCAACATTCGAATGTTGGCTGGGCACATGAGATAATGTTTTTTTTTTTTTTTTTTTTGTGTGTGTGTGTGTGTGTGTGTGTGTGTGTGGTGGAAAACTTTGCCTCAGTGGGAGCAGCTGCTGGGTACTGGAAAGGCCTTGGGGCTAGGAGACAGGAGTCATAGAGGCCGGGCTTACACTAGTACTTTTCAGGGCTTGCTCCTCCCAAACCTCTACTAAATGTGAATAAGTGCCTAGTTCATAAGATCCTGTGTTAGCGTGCAGGGATTCCTACAGTGCCTTTCAAAGTAAGGTGGTATTTTATTAATGCAGTATATCCAGCTGGTAAGGTAAAACCAAGAAGTTAAAATTCTGCTTTTTGAAAACAAAATTTGAAGGCTGTGAGTGGTGGCACATGCCTTTAACCTTGGGAAGTGGAGGCAGGAGGACAGTGAACTCAAGGTCATTCTTGGCTACATTTGTGAGTTAGAGGCTAACCTGGGCTACAGGAGGTCCTGTCTCAAAGAAATAATCATTAAGTACATAGATAGACTGATATATAGATAAATAAATAACTGAAGGGCTGGGGATATAGCTCAGTGGTAGAATACTTGCCTAGGATACACAAGGTTCTGGGCTTGATTCCAGCCCTCGGAATGAAACAACAACAACAAATAACACCCAGCAATGTCAGAGGGAAAAAAAAAAAATCCCTGTCCCAGACAAAGCCTTTCCTCTCAGAAATGACTTAGTCTAAATACTTTGTTTTTAAAAACCGGAGATCACTTGTTTTTCTGAGTGGACTTCCCTCTACACCTTAAGCTTACTTTCCTCCCCCTTAGCCTCCTAAGTACTTTGAATACAGCTGGTGCCACGATTCACAGCTAAGAATTTGTTTTGGATCTACCTACCCACTGAGCAAAAAGCATTATTCTGTCCTCTTACTAGGAAAGAAGGAGCCCTGACAGACACCTCCCAAGGTTCCCATTTTCACCTAGGGCTGTGCTGTGGGTGCGTTTGCCCCCACGCGCATGTACATGTGCATGTGTGTGTGCGTGTGTGTGTGTGTGTGTGTGTGTGTGTGTGTGTATACATGCATTCCTGTGAGTGTTAGTTGAAAGTAGAGAATGGCTTAAAAAAGAGATGTGATAACTGGATTCTTCCCCATCTAGTGCTGACAGTAGACTCTGGTTGGTTGAGAGAGGGCTGTGCAAATAAGGTTTGAGGAAGCAGTAAAGACTAAGACAGATGGCTATGAACATGTGTTGACTTACTGGAGCTTTGAAGCCGGCGATTCTTCTTTTTTGCCATTGTGGCAGAGCTGTAGGCAAGTGACAAGGGAAAAAATGCAGAGAGAAGTGGCCAGGGGAGTTCAGGGGAAATAGGAGAGGCGCCAGGTCATGGTCTCTGCTCCTTAAAACAAGATATGCTCCCAAAGACACACACGCAGTGCATGTGAGTTAAGTGAAGTCCTTGTCCCATTGTCTCAGCCCAGGGCCAAGGAAGGCCTGGGATCCTGTCAGTACCAGGACTTACAAGGAATCTTGGGATAAGTCCTCAAACAAACTGTTGGGAAGGCTCAAGACCTGAGTGTTTTTAACAGCAGAGGGAGGGTGACCTCCAGGAAGGAAGCAGGCAATGATACTGATACTGATGGGATCAGGGGATGCTCCTGGGTCTGGCTTCCCAGAATCCCAGAGTTCTTTGGGAGCGAGGACTGTAACATTTCTGATCGGGATCTGACCGGGGCTGAGCCTTTTTGTGTTCTCTGTACCTTTCTCCGCAGGGGTTTGCAAGAGCAGGCCTTTGGATCTGGTGTTTATCATTGATAGTTCTCGGAGCGTCCGACCTCTGGAATTCACCAAGGTGAAGACCTTTGTCTCCCGCATCATCGACACTCTGGACATCGGGGCCGCAGACACGAGGGTGGCTGTGGTGAACTATGCCAGCACTGTGAAGATAGAGTTCCAGCTCAACACCTATTCAGACAAGCAGGCTCTGAAACAGGCTGTGGCACGGATCACACCCTTGTCGACAGGCACCATGTCAGGGCTAGCTATCCAGACAGCGATGGAGGAAGCCTTCACTGTGGAGGCTGGAGCTCGGGGGCCCACGTCTAATATCCCCAAGGTGGCTATTATCGTGACAGATGGGAGGCCCCAGGACCAGGTGAATGAGGTGGCTGCGCGAGCCCGGGCCTCCGGCATTGAGCTATATGCTGTGGGTGTGGACCGGGCAGATATGGAGTCCCTCAAGATGATGGCTAGCAAGCCCCTGGAAGAGCACGTCTTCTACGTGGAGACCTATGGGGTCATCGAGAAGCTCTCTGCTAGATTCCAGGAAACCTTTTGTGGTAAGCTGGCAAATCTTAGCTTCCAACTAGCAAGGATGTTATAGTTGGTATTTTGAGTGACCGGAAATTGTTTTTTAGAGATTTATCTTTAATTTTATGTGTATAGGTGCACGTGAGGGTGGGGACTGGAGGAGGTCAGTGACCTCAGATCCCTTGGAGCTGGAGTTATATGCAGTCATGGGCCACCCAGGATGGGCACTGGGAACCAAAGTTGGGCCTTCTGCAAGAGAAGCGTGTGCTCTTATGTGCTGAGCCAACGTTCCAGGCCCCTGAAAAAAGAAGTTTATTCATTTTTTGGGGGTGGGAGTAGAACTTTTCTGGAGGAATTATACACATGCAAGACTTTTTTGGTGCATTTTTTTTTTATTTTAATTTTTTTTTTTTTTTTTAAAAAAAACAACCTAAACACATGGTGTTGGTTTTAGAAGTACAAGGCTGTACTATATGTAACTTGGTTTGCTCATAAAACCTTCATGTTTGTGTTAGACATGTTAAGTTCTGGAAATAACCAGAATAAACAATCCTGCCACTCCCCGATGGGGTCAGAAATAAAACCCAAACCCCAAACACCCAGACTCAAGACATCTCTCCTGTCCCCCCCTTTCTCCACCATTAACATTCCTCCCCTCTCCCCCGAATGTTTCCTTTAGCTTTACATCTTCAGATTTAACAGTACCCCACTGTTCTCCTGCAGCAGCTGAAGTGGCATTCCCTGTGAGAATCAGTAGGCTCTATCCCAATGTCTCTCTGGCCATGTGCATTTAATTAATAACGCTCGTTTTCAGATTTGACTCTTTCTCTGCTTATTCTTGTGTGGAATAATTGGATTAGGGACTAGAAGAGTTGGGGTTTCTGATTCACTTAAGAGACACAAGAAACAAATTAAAAACAAATCATTTTGTTAATCTTCTATTCTTTCTTTTGGATGGCATTTGAATAGGAACATGCTAATTTCATTAGTTTTTTTTTTTTTCCTTCATGAATTAATTTGATGCAACAGTATGAATCTATTCAGTGCTGGAAATTCTCCCCCACCTCCCATTAGGATGTGATCTTGGTGTGGTAGTAATATTTGAGAAATGGAGTTCAAGGCCAGCCTCAGCTACATCCTGAATTTGAAGCCAGCCTTGGCTACATGAAACCCTGCCATAGAAAAGAAAAATTGAAAAGAAAGCTATAAAAACTTGTTTAAAAAAAATAGAATTATGGTTTGTGGAAGTCACATTTTTAAAAATTCAGTGATCATTTGAAAGCCTCTGTAGAACTGGTGAAGGAAGAGAGACATCTTTCCAACTTAGGTGAATTCCTAAGCAGAGACAGTTTCTGCCATGTGGCGCATCCTGCGTCTATTCATATTGACTACCACATCCAAAGTTAAAGATCGCTCCTCCCAGCCTTCTGACACCTATGAAGTTGGTAGAGAGACATACAAGTGAGCCAGGAGCTACAGTTGTAAATATCAATGAGACTTTCTATCTAAACTAATGTGGAGCCCAGAATCATCAATTGGTTGGGGAAATGGGAGACGAAGCCTTGGCTTCATCTCCGCCAGACCTGGCTGGGATCCCCCTGTCTTCCATGGCCTGGGACACTAAGCCTACTCAAAAACACCATTGGCTATGATAGCATCTACTTGGCACTTACTAGGTTCTAGAAAGAAAGTAGCTTTCTTTCTTTTTCCCAGAAAACCCCCTCAAGCTGTGGGTAAGAGCTGTTCCAGCGGGGACTCTGGTCTGTGGCTAAGTTAGGTCTTAAAGTTAGCAACTAGGGGTGGGCTCAAAGGCTGTAAAGGAATAGTGGTGAGTGGCAATCTTTTCCCTCTCTTACAAAAGACTTACTTGTTCTGGGGGTGGCAAGGAATGTCTTCTCTGGAAAAACGACTAAGGGGCAGCTTGTTGTAGTCAACGGCTGGAAAGATCACCCCACAAAAAGGCACTCCTTGGGAAAATATTAGCCTTGTCCTATTGCCAAGGGCACTGGACGCTGGGTTACCTGCCGTAGGAGTGCTAGCCTCCTCTAACAGGCCTTAGTTTTGTAGAAATGACTAAATTCATTGATTTGTCTTTCAAAACACGTCACTGGGTGTGCGAGGGCGGCATTCCAATGAAACATAAGTGTTTCCAGGAGCAAAAGGATGGAGATGTGATCTAGCTGACATAATTCCATGCTTTTCTTTTTCATCTCTTTGTATTTATGATTCAGATCCATCATCTTTGAAGCTACTAAGAACCCAAGTAGATTACGTAGGCTTTAGACTCATGCACAAGAAGGCTGTTAGCTAGATGGCCTTACGCTATTTGCATGCTCAAGCGTGGCTCACTTGCCCAAGTGTGAGCCAAGTCCAGGAGGATAGTCACGCTTGTGTTCCAGTTTCCTTTAGGCACAAAATGTGGAGCTGTTGTAAACCAGGCTTCAGTTACCATGGGCACACTAGCTCACAGACCTCTGGACAGTATATTCTTATTCTCCTTGACTCTTAGGGTCGAGAGGCAAGAATATAGCTTTTTTGGGTACACAACTCAACCAAATATACATAATGTTGCCTGACCTGTGGAAATGTTTGAGTCTCCAAATCTAAGCTCAGAATTAACTTTCTCCTTTGAAAGATGCTATAATTCTAAATTTGCAACATCTCGAGTATCTAATAAGCCAGAGGCTTTTTTTTAAATTTTTTTTATTTTTATTTATAGTGAAGCTAAGAAGGAGTCAGAAAGAAATCTGGAAGGCAGTGTCTTGGAACTAGAGGAATTGTCTAAACTGGTTCTTGGGTATCGATGTCATCACTGTGCGTTTCTTTGCCTAGCTCTCGACCAGTGCATGCTTGGCACACACCAGTGTCAGCACGTGTGCGTCAGCGACGGTGATGGCAGGCACCACTGTGAGTGCAGCCAAGGGTACACCTTGAATGCTGATGGGAAAACGTGTTCAGGTGAGGCTTCCTCAGGGGACCATGGTTGAATGGGAATTATTTGATGCATATTCTCCAGGGGTGGGGTTTCCCTAAGGCTTCTCCAGGGGTGAGTTTTCCATTGGGCTCTGACCTCATTTCTCCTGAGTGCCCTCTAGCTGATTTACTCCAGTTTAGCAGCCTTGATAGAAACCATGAGAGGAAATTGAGAACCTACGCAGGGCAGCCTAGAATAGATCTTGGTACCATTAAAAAAGAAAGAAAGGAAGAAAGAAAGAAAGAAAGAAAGAAAGAAAGAAAGAAAGAAAGAAAGAAATTAGAGCTGGGCAGTGTTGGAGCACGTCTTTGATCCTAGCACTCAGGAGGCAGAAGCAGAGAGGCAGAGAGGCAGAGAGGCAGAGAGGCAGAGGAGAGAAAAAGGCAGAGGTTCTTTGTGAGTTCGAGGCCAGTCTGGTCTACAGAGTGAGTTCTGGGACAGCCAGACTACAGAGAGAGACTCTGTCTTGAAAAACCAATAAAATGGGCTGAAGAGATGGGTCAGAGGTTAAGAGCACTGACCACTCTTCCCGAGGTCCTGAGTTCACTTCCCAGCAACCACATGGTGGCTCACAACCATCTTTAATGGAATCTGACACCTTCTTCTGGTGTGTCTGAAGACAGCTACAGTGTACTCATTTTATATATATATATAGTATATATGTATGTATACACATATATGTATATATATATATGTATATATATATAATAAAATCTTTAAAAAAACAAAAAAGAAAAACCAATAAAATAAAAATAAATTTAAATTACAGGCACATGTCTGTGTGTGCGTATGTGCACATGAGTGCAGGTCTCTGAGGAGCCTAGAGGTGTCAGAGATCACCCTTGAGGTGGAGTTACAGGTGGTAAGTCACTGCATGTGCTAGGAAACGAACTCAGATCCTCTGCAAAAGCGGTGTGTCCCCATAAATACAGAGACATCTCTTTGGCCTCTTCATTTTCTAAAATTTAATCTTTTAGGTTAGCATATAAATAGCTTTTATCATGGCCTCTTCATAGGCATGCATCATTGTCTTGTCCTCATTACTTTCCCTCCCTGCTGCCTTGTTCAGGGTCTTCTCCCCTCTCAGTTTGTCCCCCTCCTTCCCCCCTTTAACAGCTATCTGCTTCCCTGTGACTTCTCTTGTATCATCCTCTATTTCTCACCCCCCTTCAGATCTTTTCCTTTTCTCTTATGAACTCCTTTCTGGTTCTGTGATGTACAAACACACATACACAAACACACACATATTCAAATTTAAATCTAGATTCCTTGTATGAGACGAGACATGCAGTATTTTTCTGAGTTTGTTTTTTTCCCCTCTTGATTAAAACAGTAATTTCTAGTTGTATCCATTTTCCTCAAAAAAAAAAAAAAATCCTGGTTTCAGTTTCTACACATGTCCATAAGATCCTGTTGTGTGTCTCTGCCACATTTTCTTTACCCATTCACTTGCTGATAGACGCTTAGGACGGTTCCATTTCCTGGCTTCTGTGAATAGTGTAGCTGTAAACACGGATGTGCGAGAACCTCTGTGCTATGTTGACTTAAGGGCCTTACTGGTGGGCTTTCTTTGTTACTGTTCTTTTTTAAAAAGATTTATTTATTTAATTTATGTGTATGAGTACACTGTAGCTGTCCTCAGACACACCAGCAGAGGGTGTCAGATCCCATTACAGATGGTTGTGAGCTACCATGTGGTTGCTGGGAATTGAACCAGCATCCTCTGGAAGAGCAGTTAGTGCTCTTAACCACTGAGCCATCTCTCCAGCCCTCTTTGTTATTGTTCTTAAAGAAAACACCAATAAAAGGGGAGGCAAGAAGGAAGGGCTACAAAGCTCTTTATTTTTAAAGTATAGGTTAGTTTACAAATTTACATAAGTGATACACACACATGCACATGTGCACACACACACACACACACACACACACACACACACACACACACACACCATGTTCCTACAGTGCTTGCAGAATCCAGAAGAGGGCCCTGCATCCATTGGTATTGGAGTTACAGACAGTTGTGAGCTGCCATGTGGGTGCTGGGAATCAACTTGGGTCCTTCAGAAGCACAGCCAGTGTTCTTAACCAGTGAGCAAACTCTGTAGCCCCAGGATCAGGAACTCTCCATCCTTTTGAATATTTGATGTTTCCCTGGGTTTTATTTCATTAGATATGAGCATTCCAATTTATTTTTTTGACCATACACACTCATAGACATATGGAGGGAAATACTGAGGGCTCTGCTCACTGGTATTTAAACACCACACAGAATCAATAGAGATTAGACTGTTTTTCTTTTAGATTTTTTTTCTCTTCAATCCTACGAGGGTTTTTTTGTGAGGAAGAAAACCGATCATTTAGGTCAAACTGCTAATTTTACGGATAAGAAAACTGAGATGCAAAGAAGGGAAAAGACATATGTATCAGGGTTAGGATCTGAAAATCCAAAACAACTCAAGCAGTCACAAGAGTCCAGCAAGGCGAGATCTTTATTTGCATTAGGCAGAAAAAACTGACTAGTCGGTGACAACAGCCCAGACTCTGGGGCTTTCTGCATCCTTGAACGGCCCTCTTAGGAAGTACTTAACCAGATGACAAAAGTTATTGTACTCGGGCTGCTACTGATGGACTGGGGCCGCAGAACAGACTCGGGAGTTGAACTGCAAACCAGAGCCAGAATGTTACAGAATTTTTAAGCCTGAATTCTGCAAGTATCTATGCCAAGTTATCCCACAAATCAGGATTTAGGGATAGGGGACTTCCTTAGGAATATGTCTCTGTGGTACACTTACTCTGTTCCCATCGGTTGGGTTATTCAACTGTGATGGGGGAAATTGCCTAGCATTCTCGACTTGCCAACCAGGATGTCAGTTACCCATGGAGGTCTATGGGTCTATGGGTAACTATTTCATCCCTACCCATGATGAAGTTCTATTCAAAATGGCTTCAGTTTAGTTCCTTCTCACATTAGTGTTGGTGAAAGAACAAGACTAGAAAGTGGGATCTAAATTCCATCAGTGCCCTTTCCTGTGCCCACTCCCTCCATTAGCTCTGTGTGTGTGTGTGTGTGTGTGTGTGTGTGTGTATGTGTGTGTGTGTGTGTGATAATGTGGCTGGTATGATTTTGTTTACCTCCCCCTTTCCACGTGTTCACATTTGCTATGTTCATCTTTTGACAGCCATTGATAAGTGTGCCCTCAACACTCATGGATGTGAACAGATCTGTGTCAATGACAGAAATGGCTCTTACCACTGTGAGTGCTATGGAGGTTACACCTTGAATGCAGATAGGAGAACTTGTACAGGTGAGCAGGCTGGCTACTCATCCAGCTGCCAACCTACCCGCTACTGAAGGGTAGCCTACAACTGGGAA
>JADRCD010212576.1:0-17225 GCA_019843815.1 Montemys delectorum
GTCAGGTAATGCAGGCAGAGCGAAGTGAAGTTGAGTAGCAAGCAGTGCAGACTCCTTAAACAGAGTGGGGGCTCTTGGAGCTGGGAGTCCAGCAGAGGGAATGTGAATGTGACCTGAGGGTTCCCCTCTCTCCCATAGGACTTCCCTCTATTGTGATAGGTTTGTAGCTGCTTAGGAGCTGTTAAGGACAGAGATCAATGTATTGGCTCCACCCACTCCCTCCCACCCCATCCCATTCTGCTCACAAACATAGAAGTTAACTTAGTTCACGAATGCAGTCAAACCCGGACTAACCGATAAGACGTTCCCTCGAGGGGAAAAAAAGAACCTTTTACTTCTAGAAAAGTATAGATTGATAGGCTGGCACAGGCCATGCCATCCCAATGCTAGGTGTCCATCCCTTTATGGACTTGAAGTGAGGCAGTTACAATCTTTTCTTGGGTCTGGTGGGTCCAAGTTCTTGCCTTGGTCTCATTGATATAATTTTAGTGCACCCCTGAACCCTCATAATTTGAATTCACCCCAATAAATTGATAGGGTGGCTCCCTTTCTGTTTCCAGGAGTAAGCCATTTACCAGCTGTGCTGGAGGGGGCTGCTTACCCCGATGGTGCAGTCTCTGGGTCCACCCAGGGCTACGGTCATCCTTCTCCCTCAAGATGGAGTCAAAGCTGCTTGTACAATGGAGTCTCCTGGGACAGAAGTGTGCAGTCTGGAAAACAAGTTTTATTCAATACGGAGTCACTTAGAGTTGAGCTTATCCTAATATCAACGCATTTTTTTTCCTATGGAAGATAAAGAGGGCCATTTATCTTTGCTTATCCGTTAAAAGCACGTGGCTATCTCCCTTCATCTGGACTCTGGTTAAATGACTATCAGAGAACTCTCTTTGACCATGTGATACATGGTCAGCCACATCCACTGGACATCCCACCACCCTATCTAATCCTTCATAGCATTTGTCAAACCTCTGCATATTCTTCACCTATTTACTGCCTTTATGCCGTCACAGAAATAGAAGCTAATGCCAGCAGGGATGTTGTTTAAGGCACTGCAATGTCTTCAGTACCTTGAGCAGTGGCTGAGTCCCATGCCAGGAATCCAGAGGGTATTTGTCAAATAAATGAATCCCACATTATAGATGGGAAAATAAGGTAAGTAGCAATAGAGCCGAGTCCCCTGTGTATGAGTTTGACTCTAAGAAGTATTCTCTTCTCTGGCAGCCACTGTAGGAAAGCCGAACCACAGTGGATTTGGAGTCAGAAAGGATTCTGCTTAAATCAGCGGGTGCTTTGCCAAATTAGAATCACTGACCCTTTGAGAATCCACTGAGAGTTTGGGGTACTCTGCGAAATGTAATGGACCACAAGCCTAATGTGTTTGTCCTCAGACAGTTTGAAAATGCTAAAGAGCTGGGCAGTGGTGATGCATGCCTTTAATCCCAGCATTTGGGAGACAGAGGCAGTCAGATTTCTGAGTTCGAGGCCAGCCTGGTCTACAAAATGAGTTCCAGGACAGCCAGGTCCATACAGAGAAATCCTGTCTCCGAAAAACAAAACAAAACAAAAACAAAAAAAGAAAAAAAAAAAGAAAGTGCTAAAGACCTTCGGTGCCTTCCTTCCCTGGGCTTCCAGGATGCTGCCTTGAGTGAATCTTTTCCTCATCTCATCCCTCTGGATCTCAGCTCTGCTCTGAAGTAGGATTGATCACGTCAACCACAGTGTTGACTGAAGGATCCTCTAAAACTAACATGAACCTTTGGTGTTCAAGTATCCTCGAGACCCATCTCTCGTTCCCTGACTGAGCACTGTGTTTTCTATGGGAAACAAGCACTGGACACCTGGGTCCCAGGCCTTTCCACCCCTCCTCACCCCAGCTTGTTGGATTCTCACACTCTTTTTGTCTGAGTCTTAAATGCTCTACAAGGAACATGGGATTATTACTCATTGGAGGAATAAAGCAAATGACAGAGAAAGCCCCTCTTCCCCAAGGAAACATTCCCTCCGTGAGCCACAAAAGTGTCATACCACATCAATTTCAGCATTTTGGCAAAAGAAATAGAAAGAGAGAGGTGGGGGTTGGGACCGGAACCATTGTACAGATGCAAGCCCAAGGAGGTCGAGGATAATGAAGGTCTAATCCCACGCTATCCAATCCTATAACAATGTCTCCTCCCTGTGTGTAAGGCTTTTTCCCTCCACTGCACTGCTGCTTCCAGGAAAAGCCAGTCCAATTTTGTCTCCAGCCAGTCTTGTCCCAAGGGAGCTCTGTTACCCAGAATACTTTCACCTGAAGTCAAGAACTACATTGTTTGTCCCACATAGTATCTGTTTTAATTATATACCGACATTTGGAGGGGAGGGGGAAATCAAGAGAATCCACAAAGCAAACTGAGGTTTTTGACCTCTCTTGGAAATTTTGATCTATAACCAGAGTTCAAATTCTGGAGTGTTAGAACAGCCAGAGCTGCAAACGAACCCTGTCCCTTTACATGGCAGTGTATGACCTCCCGCAGCACCACCCTCGGCTCCCACAGTCCCCACAGATGCCGCCTTACACAGCTCCCCTGCCCACCTCCAGTCTAGAATCAATAGACCCGGGAGAGAGGCCCCGATTTACATTACTGAGTACTGCTTAAAGCCCTGCTGTAGGCATCACATGTAACCCATGAGGAACCTCTGTGGCTTAGGTGTTGCCACTCCCATGTTAACAAGTAAGGCTCCAGGAAAACAAAGAGGAAGAGGAAGAGGACGAGGGGAAGGAGACAGGGAGGCCCTCATCCAAAACCACAAGTTTAAAAAGGAACATTTGAGACTCAACATTAATTCATATTAACCAGAGACAGGTTTAAATGTCCGACAAACAGTTTCTCTTTATTAAAAGTGGCACTTCCTATACTTATGTTCTGATATAAAGGCTGGATCAACAGGCTTCGGAATCTTCATTCTGCTGTGTACTGATAATTAAACCTTACCTCATCTAGTTCAACATCTCTACAATGAAGCCTAAAATTATTTCTTCAGTGGGATATTTGATAATCCTTTGTTAAATAGTGTGGAGGAGGGGGCACTACCCTGACTCAGGAATGAGAGCCAATCCACAGAGTGTTAATCCCAAAGATGCGAGGAGAAAGGCCACCAACCCTAATCATCGTGGCCAAATTAATTCAAGTAAACCGTAAATTAAAGCGAGCTTTTTTATTCCCATGCATGAGCTGACTCCCGCTAAGATAGGGTTAAAGAGGTCAGCATTGGACACTGGGAAGATAAAGGTTTTATAGCTCAGGGTAGGGGGTTTCCAAATAGAGCATTCACTGAGCAAAAATAGTTACAGAAGCAGAACATAACAGGGTGGGCATAACAACCTTTTGAAACAGGATGCACAATGGTCATTACAATGTTTGAAACAAACATATGGTTGCCATTTCCTGGAACAGGCAGAACAGAACCATTTGCAGTTAAGGTTATAGGTGGGGCCCAATTCTTGAGAAAGATTTGATCACAAACAGGAATGAGCCTAGTTTGTCTTTACTAGAGATGGCTTTCCATCCTAAGCTGGAGGCAGGCTGGTTTATCAAGAGCCCTTAGAAACAGGAGTCAACAGATGGTCTTGTTTGGTTATCTTCCCATTGGAAATACCAAAGCCATTAACATACATGAAACACGGTTTCTAAGACATTGAACATCAGGTAGCGGAGGACAGTGGTCTCTGAGAGACATGAAATTTGTGATGGTGCAGAAGAAGCAGATGTCAGCAGATACCGGAAGTCAGGGAGCTAGACCAAGTCAGCTAGAATCCCCTCGTTAGAAAACAGAACAGAAAGCTGGCAGAACAGCAAGCAGGCTGATCAGCTGATGAGACAAGGAGAGCCCTGGGGCTGTTCAAAGGCTTGTCTGAAAGAGCTGAAGAGACTGCTGTCTGGCACTCACTCTGGGCAAGAAACAGGACTTAGTACCACCAGTCAGAGAGCAAAGGCTAAAACTTCCCGGCACACCGATGGAGCATCCCGAGGGTCTTTCTGGAGTCATATGAAATCATTACCCAGAGATGAAATACTGTTATGAGCCTTGCCAACAAATCACAGAAGGAGGATCCAATGAGATCAAACTGTTTTCAAATAACTTAACTCCAGAGTAGGGGTTACCAGGAACACAGACATATCTAACAGAAACAAAACTCACACCAACTGGCATCAATCAAAGATTATCAAGAAATGCAAAGAGTACAAATAAGCCACAATGAAGACAATGATTCACGAGCTGGAACTGAGAACCGACACAGATGCACATTGGTACATGAGGTTATTAAGACGGTTGAGATAACTCTAATCCACAAATTCAAAAAGCTAAGCAGCTATCGGAGCTAAAAGTGAAGACCACCCAAAGGGAACCTCCAAAAGCCATACTGAGACTTTATCAAAAATAGTATGTGCCCACACGCACCGACTCGTAGACAAGGGTCAGGCCGTCTGTTATGCAAGCAATCCAAGTCATAAAGTGATGAGGGAGACATCCAAAGAAACAATACAAAATTGTGTAAAGATGAGAAAGCAACACAGTACAGCCAATTTTATCAAAACTAGCAAACAGCTTAAAGACAGCTGGGGGAAAAAGGCACGTGATACAGCGAGCTGGAGAGGTAACTAAGGCACAGACGTCACGTCAGAAATAACACAGAATAGCACAGTGGAGAAGATGGCAGAGTCACCTTATCAAGGAACTGTCAATGTGGAAATCCATTACACGGTGAGGATATTTTTAAAGTCACAGTGAAAATGTAGGTGTGCAAGAGTTGAAGATAGTGACCATCAAACCCACACCATAAGAAACATTAACAGAGGGCTGGAGAGATGGCTCAGTGGTTAGAGCACTGGCTGCTCTTCTAGAGGACCTGGGTTCAGTTCCCAGCACCCACAACCATCCATAACTCCAGTCCCAGGAGATCTGGTGCCCTTTTCTGACCTCTGTGGGCACCAGGCACTCACCACAGTGCACAAACATACATATGTGAACAAAACACCCGTACAAATAAAATAAATATTTTTGAATGTTAACTGAAGCCCCTACATAAAAGAGAATCATATTTTTTTATAGAAGTCCAGAACTACACAAAGGAGTAGAAAGGACCAAAGAATGAAAACTTGTCAGTAAATATATAAGATTATAAGATTTTTCTCCTTATCTCTTGGAGCCCTTAAAAACAGAATACTCAAGGGCAGGGTGAGGTAGAAGGGTTACCGGCCTGGCTGCCAGGAACCTAGGGAGCCAGGCCTGTGGCCACCTGAGCCTCACCCAGACATTCCCTGCTAAAGACCAGGATGATGGCTGTGGCTTAGGTCACCACCGAGGGTCAATGCAGACGTCCTTGGTCTGGGCTGCACCGGCTGCTGCCCTGTCTAGACTTAAAATGTGTCCAAATCCTTTCCCCTAATCGTTTCCCTCCCAGCCTTGAGGTCTCCTCCGATCAGCTTGGAGTCGCCTTCCGCGCAGAGGGTGGTCTAGCTGCATTCTTCTACATGGAGATACTCAGTTGCCATAGAATCCCTTGGTGGAGAGTCTGTCTTTTTTTCCCAGTGTTTATTTTTGGTTGTTTTTGTCAAAACTTAGACGGCTGTGGTTGTGTGGCTTATATCCAGGCCTTCCATTCCATTGACCCATGTGTCCAGTTTTGTGTCTATTCACTAATATTGTATAATCTAACTTAAAATCATGTGTGGCAACGCCTCTCAGATTTTTCTCTTTGGCTCAGCATTGTTCTTGCTGACTGGGATATTTTGTGCTTCTCTATGAATTTTAGGGGTTTTTTTTTTTTCCTATATGGAAGGGCATTTGGATTTTGATAAAGATTGGATTGGATCAGTAGATTGATTTTGGTAAGTTAGCCATTTTCACAATATTAATCCTTCCAAACTATGAGCATGAGAGGCCTTTCTATCTTCCAGTGTCTTCTTGAATATCTTGAGTGGTTTAAAGGGTTCAATTGCTCCTTTCATAGATTTACTCTGAGGTATTTCTGAAGCAATTGTGCCTCTCTAGGGCGTCCCACCATCACTTATAAAGAACGTTTCCTTCCAGGACCAGCTGACGACAGTGATCTATGGGCATAGACATTAACTCTTAGAAAGCAGTTGAACAGGTGCATTATGTCCATCGATAAAAACAATAATAGTTGTTTTCCCACCGGTATCTATGGCTTCCCCAGGTATAACTTTTACCCCCTGACTTAGAGTGCCAGAAATGAGTTCACAGTCTACAGAGTGCCTTTCAATCAGTAAGCTGTTGGTTGTATCAAAAATTGTCTAGGTCACTTCTGCACCTCTAGTCACATCCTGCTCGGCATTTTAATAGTGTGGCAACTGAGTATCTCCATGTAGAAGAATGCAGCTAGACCACCATCTGCGCGGAAGGAGACTCCAAGCTGATCGGAGGAGACCTCAAGGCTGGGAGGGAAACGATGAGAGGGAAGGATTTGGACACATTTTAAGTCTAGACAGGGCAGCAGCCGGTGCAGCCCAGACCAAGGACGTCTGCATGACCCTCGGTGGTGACTAAGCCACACCCAAGTAGGAGGGCTGAAATTCTCCCCTAGAACCCCACAGATTACCTCAGCATCATGAAGGCCAGTGACAGGGGAAAGCTTCAGTTCAGACCCACTCTGATTTCTGTGCCTTGTAACTATCATATGTATACATGTATGTAACGTATGTTAACCAATGTAACATATGTAACCTCTACAGCAATAAGGTTTTATTATCTGGTTCTACCATGGTACCAATAGCCCTGACAATGGCCTTATCCTTGTGAGGGCTTCTGGGACCTCCCTAAGCAACAACCCGCAGGGAAGTAGGCCGTCTCCGGCACTGGGATTTTTTATTTGGCTTTCGAGAGTGTCTTCCCCTACCCTCCCCAGACATGTGGGATAACCTTTTTAAAAATTGTACTGGGTTTTTAAAACTGTCTTTAAAAAAAAAAAAAAAAAAAAAAAGATGTCTGTATAAATCTGTAAGACACTCAAAGGTTACCATTATGTAATGAAGCTTTTTTTTTTTTTAAACAGAGAGTGGGCAGAATCTCTGAAGGCCACAATCTTCCATTCCAAGTAAGTACAAGTCAGTCTTCAACTAAGGGGTTACCAGAAAGCAAGACCCAAGACCTGGCGAAAACTCCTCGCCACTTTTATCAGTTCTTTCGACAAATGAGCAATGTGAGGTCCAGAAGCATAATATGGAAGACTCTAGCCCACCTAAGCTATCTCCTGACATTTTCCTTGAGCCACCTGCCCTCCTCATCCTGAACGCTGCTCTTGCCACAGGGTTGCTGTGTACCTCTTTCCCTCTAAGGACATCTGCAGGGCCAGCTCGTACTGTTTGATCTGGCTCAGGCCCAAGCAAGGGCTGCACTCTGGCCTGCCGTGCCTGTTGCTGGAGCTGGCTCCTTTGTTCTGGTAACCTTTCCATCAGCCACGCCTGACTATCACAAGGGCCCCAACCTGGGTGAACAGTCTCTACCCCACTGTATACTTTCCACTGTGGGAGGAATAGTTGTCCATCCCTTAAACTGGCTGAATTTTTTCTTAGATAAACTGTTGGTTGTGGGTTACCGGCTTCTGGAAACTCACTAACATAGCTCTTGGCTCTCCAGTGAGTTTTTTTCTCAAGATAATCCAGCTCCACCCAGACCTCCCACATTTGCCTTTGACTAGAGCAACCTCTCAGTTTGTTTTTACATGTTATGTGCCCTATTTCTATTTATATCAAAGCCATTCGGTGTTCAATAGTGAACCACAGGGTCAGAAAAGCCATTGAAACCCGAAAGCATTGCTAAGGTTTCTGCAGATTAGATTCCTTTTCAATTCTCCAGTAAACTAGACCCAGTGAACTGAACATGGAGAGCTTCCTTTCAGGCCCAAGGCTCTCAGCAACACCTGTGCTTCCTCTACTGTCTTCCTGCCCCTGGTAATCACAGGACCATCAGCTGGTGACAACCACAGATCCACTATGGCTCTTATGAGCCAGTCCATTAAAACTGGATGATGTAGTGTTCATCTCCTGGGAGGTTGGCAGTTGACATCACTCCATTTCTGCGCTGCCACAGCACTCCGTGATCTCATCTGTCCCTTGTCCCACAGTCTTCTGGGCCAGGCTGTGACACTCTATTTCTCTATTCTGTTACTTTTTAAAGTCTTTCTCAATTTAAGCCATGGTGGGTGAGACAAAGGTACCCTGGATATCTTGCTCTCTTGCATAGTCATTTTTAGGCTCTCTATCGGCATTTTGAATTGTGGCTTTTCCCTTTTTCTGTATCTCCTACCACCTTTAGCTTGTTCTCTTCATCCCCCCTGTCTGGATCCTCCCACACATTCCAACTTTATGGAGGGTGTCTTTAAGATCAATCTGAGTTCTGTTCTCTTTACCTTTAGAGTCTCAAGTCATAAGAAGTCTCAAGCTGACCCCTCTTCCTTTTACTTTCACCTTCTTTTCCCTCAGAAGTAAGCATGGGGCTTGGTAGCAACTGTGTGTCCTTGCCTGCTGTAATTCCTCCACTAGACAGCCAAGCTCTTTCTGAGATAGCTAAGCCTCAGTTGCATGCGTGCCTGCCCAGAACAGAGCTTATGCAACGGATACCTCAGCCCGCTTACAATCCTGTCTCCTCTGTGTTTCCTGAGGGGACTGTAACATGTTCTTTAATCTAGCAGATGTTCACAGGGCATCCCTGGACTCAAGAGGTGGACTCTACTCATCAAGGTGGCATGTCACCCCATACCAAACAGAGAAAAATGGCCACCTTGGGATTCTGCCATATGAGTGCTTTCTTCTCAGACATCTCCCCCCAACACTCTGCAGACACTCTCAGTTGGATTATCCTCCAGCTGCATATCTCAGAACACATGCAGTTGCATGTCTCAGTACCCATGCAGTTGCGTGTCTCAGTACCCACACAGGAGCCATGCAACCACTCCTCCCCAACTCATTCTCTGGTCTGGCTGCCCCTGCTTGGGTGCCATTTATGTTGTGTGGCACTTTTATGGTAATTCCAACACTCACATCCGCCCTGGTGAACTAGTGAGTTTACTGATGTTATTTTTGTGAACATGGGTAACTCAAAGGCAGATGCAGCACTGAAAGCTCAGGCAATAGTCAGGAAAGCTGCCTCTCTTGAATTCTCTGTATGATACACAGGCAGTTTAACAGGTCAGAGTCTCCTCTCCTTAGCAGTCCTGACTGCTCATATACTTTAGGATATATAGGGAACCTTGTGCATCGGTAAGTTTCAGGGACTTCCTGAGACTTTTGAGTTGTTTATTTCCTGAATCTCAACCAGTCTCCCTTCAGAATGAATGTTTCAACTCTTAGGAAATTGCTACATAATATGCATAATGATATAGTTTAGTGGAAGTGTTTCTAGGTTAAGAAAAATATCCACACATATTTATTATATATTCATCCTGTTGTTGGTGTTCCTCTAGAGAACTCTGAATCACACAAATCTTTCACCCAGCTTCCTCTAATGTAACAACAGATATAATCATAGTACAATCATCAAATTCCTCACTGTTACATCCTTCTATCCTTCTCTAGACTGACCACTGCTGACAAGAGAACTCCCCCCAGAAGCTCCAGCCCCCAGCCTCCATGCCAACTACCGTTCTGTATACAGTGATTTGTTTCTCTCCACTCCACTCTACCTCTCCATCTTCACCGATAAACTTTCCCAAATCTTGCAGAACTTTTGGATCTTAAAACTAACTTCAGCTCTCCTCTCAGTGTTTCTGCAGAGTCTTAAAACTAAAGTATGTCAATCGTTCCTACCCACAAAAGTCCTCTTCCCACTGTGGTCTTAAAGCACATCACCATGGCTCATTCTTCAGGGCCTGCTGACACTCCCTCTCCAGTCTCTGCAGTCCCACCTCCACTCCCCAACTCTACTGCCAAGATGTCATGATGTCAAACCTTCTGGGGCTATTAGAGCAGGCTTTAAATACCCTTAATACTGCCAGTCTCTCTTCCGATCCAACCACCAAGAGTAATCTTTCTAAATGCTCACTGACCTAAGTCCTGGCCCGCTGAGAGCCCTGCAATGGTTTCCAGATACCCACAGGGCAGCATTCTGGCTCCAAGTCTGATATTCAAGGTCCTCCTTTGACAACCTCTCTCAACTATTAACTAGATAGATCACTCCCTGAAAGAGTCATCAAAGGACATCACATTCCTCCCCCTGCTGACCCCACCAGGCACTCTGGCTTCACCACTGTCCCCTCAACCTAGGAGTTTCTTCCTGGTCATTACCACTGGGGATTCCTACCCAAGAGGTGACTACTCTCACCCTCTGAACGAAGCCTTCTCAGAAATAAGAGACAGATCTCCTTTCTTGTATGAAGAGCCTGTCTACATCCTTAGATGCAGGTTTCGCTCTATGGGAGATGTGAAAGCCTTAAGAGAAAGGCTTGCTGTTCAACGTAGCCATCTCCGCAGCCCAGGACTCAGGGTAAGATACACTGATTGCCACAAGTGGATGGAGCCATAGATACATGTATCAGTGGAGATAGAGAAAGAGAAGTAGATCGAGGGACATACGGACAGATACTGTGTGGTCAGATAAACAGTTGACTGAAAAGACACATGGGAAAATTCATGGACGGGCGATGTGGGTAGATGGAGAAAGGAAGGAACATTTTGATGAGGGAGAGGGGAAGGGACTGCAGGGGAGGGAGGAGAGGGAGGAAGGAGGAAGGAAAAGTTCCTGAGAGTTGAAGAACAGAGACTGTCTTCTTTCCAACTCTGCTTTCACAATGTACACACAAAGCCCGAGCTTACAGGAGGAAGTGTCTGAGTGACCAACTGATCGAAACTCCAGGCGACAATCAGGATTTCAAAGACTCAGAAGACCTGATCCCTGAGCACCATATCTGTGGTCAGGTTTCCTGCAAAGCATTGTCGATTTTCTCTGTAAAATGAATTGTCTGGGTTGTTTCCAGTTTCTGGCTATTCTGAATAAGGCTGCTATGAACACAGTGGAGCATGTGTCCTTATTACATATTGGAGCATCTTCTGGGTATATGCCCAGGAATGGTATAGCTGGGTCCTCCGCTAGAACTATGTCCAATTTCCGGAGGAACCGCCAAACTGATTTCCAGAGTGATTGTACTAGCTTGCAATCCCACCAGCAATGAAGGAGTGTTCCTCTTTCTCCACAACCTTGCCAGCATCTGCTGTCACCTGAGTTTTATTATCCTAGACATTCTGATTGGTGTGAGATGGAATCTCAGGGTTGTTTTGATTTGCATTTCCCTGATGACTAAGGATGTTGAGCATTTCTTTAGGTGCTTCTCAACCATTCGGTATTCATCAGTTGAGAATTCTTTGTTTAGCTCAGTACCCCATTTTTTAATCAGGTTATTTGTTTCTCTGGAGTCTAACTTCTTGAGTTCTTTGTATATATTGGATACAACCCAGATGTCCCTCAACAGAGGAATGGATACAGAAAATGTGGTACATCTACACAATGGAGTACTACTCAGCCTTTAAAAACAATGAATTTATGAAATTCTTGGGGAAATGGATGACCTGGAGAATATCATCCTGAGTGAGGTAACCCAATCACAAAAGAACACACATGGTATGCACTCTCTGATAAGTAGTTATTAGCCCAGAAGTTCGGAATACTTGAAGTACATCCACAAACCACAAGAAACTCAAGAAGAAGGAAGACCAAAATGTGGACATTTAATTTCTTCTTAAATGGGGGAACAAAATACTCATGGAAGGATTTTCAGAGACAAACTATGGAGCAGAGACTGAAGGAAGGACAATCCAGAGACTGCTCCACTTGGGAATCCTTCCCATATTCAATCATCAAATCCAGACACTCTTGTGGATATCAGCAAGTGCTGGCTGACAGGAGCCTGATATAGCTGTCTCTGGAGAGGCTCTGACAGTACCTGACTAATACAGAAGTAGAGGCTCACAGCCATCCATTGGACTGAGCACAGGGTCCCCAATAAAGGACCTAGAGAAAGGACCCAAGGAGCTGAAGGGTTTGCAGCCCCTTAGCGTGAACAACAATATGAACTAACTAGTACCCTCAGAGCTCCCAGGGAGTAAAACTCCAACCAAAGAGTATACATGGGGGGACTCATGGCTCCAGCAGCATGTGTATAGCGAAGGATGGCCAAGTTGGTCATCAATGGGAGGAGAGGCCCTTGGCCCTGTGAAGGTTCTATGCCCCAGTGTAGGGGAATGCTGGGGTCAGGAAGTGGGAGAGGGTGGGATGGTGAGCAGAGGGAAGGGGGAGGAAACAGGGGATTGTTTTAGTTTTGGGTGTTTTTTTTTTTATTTTATTTTTCTTATTTTATTTTATTTTATTTTTATTTTTTCTTTTGGAGGGGAACCTGGGAAAGGAGATATTGTAAATAAAGAAAACATCTAATAAAAAAAATGAATTGTCTGAATTAAATAACATATAGATTTCTTTTCCCAATCAGTCTCGGTCCAAAGCTGTCTGATTCTAAGACAATGTGGTAGGAAGACGGGCTACACTGAGTAATGTCTGTTTACTTACAACTTGTCCTAATGCAGAGCTGATCCCAGATCTCTGCCAGCAACAGAGAAGAATTAGCACACTCCAGATGACTGGCTGGCTGGAAGCCTTGTGGTGGCAATCAAAGACAAGCTGATAACGGAGCCTGTGGGTACCAAGGAATGATGTGTGCAAGGCTGCCCAGTCCACAGAAAAGAGAAGGACCAGTCTACTCAGGACACCCTCCACTTGCGCACCCAAGGTCCATGACCGATAGGCAAGTGTATCCTTTATCCAGAAGGGCTAGGTTTTGTTCCCAGAGAGTGTGTCTGTCCTGATAGATGCCTACCTGCATGCTGACCTGATCAGGAGTAGAAACTGTGCTAAAAAGCCATCCATCGCTAGTTACAGTCAGGATGTGCCCAGCATGGGCTAATGGGCGTGCATGGAGTTCCCAGATAGACTTCACCTCTCTGCTTTCTTCTTAACAGGACTGTGAGGCAGGAATGATAATCTCCATTTCAGAGAGGAAAAACAATGGAACTAAAAGAGTTTAGGGTCTGAACCAAGAAGCATAACTGGTTCTGTCTGCCATGCCTGGTGGCCATTTCTGTGGGTAGCATCCGATCAGTTAATGATTCAGAGGTGTCAAGGTTCATGCCACAACAATTCGAAATAGTGCTTCCCAGAGAGATGGATTCTTTGTAATGTGTTTTCATGTTGTCTTAAGCCAGCGGTTCTCAACCCATGTGTTACAACCCCATTGGAGGCCGTATATCAGACACCTTGCAAACCAGATATTTACATTACAGCTCATAACAGTAGCAAAATGGCAGTTATGAAGTAGTGACGAAGATAATGTTATGGTTGAGGGCCACCATAACAAGAGGCACTGTGTCAAAGGGTCGCAGCATCAGGAAGGTTGACAACGTGTTCGATCATCCTCACATTTGGGTTGGGATGCTGAGAATCGCCATGACAGGTGATATGACCCAGCTAATGGTAGAAGTGAGTCTCAATCCACAGAGTTCTTTCAGATTATTCCATTCATCAGTAGCTGTAGTAGACAGCTATAGATAGTCAAAACATCCACTGCTTCCACCTCTAGTGACAGACATGAATTTTCTGTGGGTGAGCTACATTGCTCTTGCCCTAACCTATGCCCCTTCAAGCTCAGATGTGAGGGGCTTGCCCTGACCATAATGAATGAATGCATGAGCAACAACTTCTGTCTTGGGTTTTCTATTGCTGCAACAAAACATGACCAAAAAGCAAGATGAGAAGGAATGGGTTTATTCAGCTTACACTTCCACATTGCTGTTCATCACCAAAGGAAGTCAGGACTGGAACTCACACAGGGCAGGGACCTGGAGGCAGGAGCTGATGCAGAGGCCATGGAGGGATACTGCTTACTGGCTTGCTCCCCATGGCTCTCTGAGCTTGCTTTCTTACAGAACCCAGAACCATTAGCCCAGGGATTGTACCACCTACAATGGGCTGGGACCTTCTCCATCAGTCACTAATTAAGACAATGCCTTACAGCCAGATCTTATGGAGGTATTTTCTCAATTAAGGTTCCCTCCTTTCAGATAACTCTAGTTTGTGTATGGGACTGACATAAGGCCAGCCAGCCAACACCCAATGAGACTCAACAATGTGATAGCAGAAGAAACTAATGTGGAGGATGTGCAACTTTTCTGTTGGGATGGCTGAACTGTTACCATGGAATCTAGGAGCCAAGGGTAAAACCAACAGCGAGAAAAGCCGAGGCGAAAGAGTGATGCTCTCCTAATGATGCATGTTGAGACCCTGGGTCCCAACATGCCTCAGTTCAGTATGTCCAACATACATGAGCCAGTGACTTTCTTTTCTACTGACTTGATTCCTTCTTCTCAGGTAATTATCACTTGCCTCCTTGGGTGCTGTGCCATGAAACCCAGGGCACTTGAGGGCAGGGACTAAGTCAAAATCCAATTTTATATCTCAGTGACCAGCTTCAACATACTGGATGACTAAAGACCCAACTTGTTTCAACAATGCTTTGTGAAGTTGGAGGTACATTAGGTCCAAGAGAACACAATTCCAGCTTGGCCATCCTTGGTTTCCTCCTCCTCCTCCTCCTCTCCCTCCTCCTCCTCTTCCTCCTCCTCCCCCTTCATCTTCTTCTCCATTTATCTAAACTCTACCATGCCTGAAACCAGCCCAGAGCTCTCACCCCAGCACTCCAGTCTTAACCATACTTTTTGTTGTTGTTGTTGTTTTTGTTTTTGTTTTTTCAAGACAGGGTTCTGTGTATCTCTAGCTGTCCTGGAACTCACTCTGTAGACAAGGCTGGCCTCGAACTCAGAAATCTGCCTGCCTCTGCCTCCCAAACCACACTACTTTCTAT
The DNA here is from genome assembly GCA_019843815.1 of Montemys delectorum. Lineage (NCBI taxonomy): Eukaryota > Metazoa > Chordata > Mammalia > Rodentia > Muridae > Montemys > Montemys delectorum. The sequence continues at coordinate 14,903 of JADRCD010212576.1, forward strand.
TGCTGTGATAGAACACCATGACCAAAAGCAACTTGGAGAGAAAAAGAGTTTATTTCAGCACACAGATTATAGTCCATCATGAAGGGAGGTCAGAACAGAAGCTTGAATAGGAGCCTGCAAGAATGAACTGAAGCAGACACCATGGAGGGATGCTGCTTACTGGCTTGCTCCCTATGGCTTGCTCAGCCTGCTTTCTTACACAACCCAGAACCAATGGCCCAGGGACAGCGCCACTCACTGTGGGCTGGGTCCTCCCCAAAAAAATCATTGGTCAAGAAGATGCACCACAGACTTGCCTACAGGCCAACCTGATGGGAGCTTTTCCTCAGCTGAGATTTCCTCTTCTCAGATAACGTCTGGGTTTATGTCAAGTTGAGAAAAACTAACCAGCGTAGCACACAGGACTTACATGAACACAGAGCAGTACCCATGTTTGGCCTTGCCTGTTACAATTATAGAAAATGTCCCCATAGGGCCCCCAGCTGGTGCCATTGTTGGAAGGGAGATGGTGGAACTCTTAGAAGGAGAGCCTGGCCAGAAGAGGTCACTGGGCATGCTTTTGGAAGCCATACATGGTTGCGGGGCCATTCCAGGTCACCCGGAGGTGAATGGCCCAACCTGTTTGCTTCTGCTGTGGTGGTCTGCCTCACCTCAGGCCCAGAAATGAAATCAGCATGACTGTGGACAGAAACCATCAAAGCCATCAGCCAAAGTAATCTTTCCTCCTTGAAACTGGTTCTCATATTGACCCAGATGTTAACCGCCAGAGTAACTGACCACAGTCTAGTCCTAAGGACAGAGGCTGTAGGAGGCCATTGTGTGTCAAGCGCCTGGCTTCTCCCTCCAGCAGGAGCTAAGGCTCAGAATCAAGAAGTCTACCATACCCTCACAGAGAGGGCTGCATGGACACCATAGGTAGAATGGGAGGCAGCCGGTCACAGTTTATCACAGACCACAAGTGAATGGGATGAGTGCTGGTACGCATGGGCTTTCTCTTCCACCTTTGGAGTTAGTGGGACCCCTGCTCACTGTATTGTGCTGCCTACATTAAAAGTGGGTCTTCCCAGGCTGGGGAGATGGCTCAGGCGTTTAGAAGCACCGTCTGCTCTTCCAGAGGTTCAATTCCCAGCAACCACATGGTGGCTCACAACCATCTGTAATGGGATCTGATGCCCTTTTCTGGTGTGTCAGAAGACAGCGACAGTGTATTCATTTACAAGAAAGAAAGAAAGATCAATCTGAGGGCTTTTTGATTTTTTTTTCTTTTTTTGGTTTTTCAAGACAAGGTTTCTCTGTATATCCCTGGCTGTCCTGGAACTCACTCGGTACACCAGATCTGCCTGCCTCTGCCTTCCAAGTGCTGGGATTAAAGGCGTGTGCCACCACCGCCCGGCCTATCTGAGTCTTACAAAAGAATCTTACCTCATTGGTGATATGACCTCAAAAAGGATTTAGGGTTAGGGGGTCTTGGCCCTTTCTTTAAAAAGGGGGATGATTCTTCCCTTCTCTGTTAAACCTCTTTACACACACACACACACACACACACACACACACACACACGAGGAGGAAGTGAAGAGTGTCTCTGGTGGGTGACCCAGGATTCAAACCCAGGCAGTCCAACACTGAGTCTACTTTTAACTGACACCCGTGCTGTGGGATCCAGAGCTCCTGGGTAATTTGTTATAGCTCTGGCTTTCTCCTTCCTAATGGTTAAGGTCTATATATTCATTCTGGAAAGAGCCTCGATAAAGGTGAAATGGACCATTCCTGAAACTTTAAAAGGAAAAGGTGCCGGGCGGTGGTGGCGCACGCCTTTAATCCCAGTACGTGGGAGGCAGAGGCAGGAGGATTTCTGAGTTCGAGGCCAGCCTGGTCTACAGAGTGAGTTCCAGGACAGCCAGGGCTGTACAGAGAAACTCTGTCTTGAAAAACAAAAACAAACAAAACAAAACAGAGGAAAAGGCTTGGGCTGTGGTGTCAGGCACACCCAGTTAGAATAGCTGATAGGACCGTCTTTAAGCCCTTTAGCCTACAGTCAGTCTTAACTGTCAATATAACTGCATTTAGAGTCATCAAAAAGCCTCTCTCTGGCCTGTGAGGGTTTTGCCAGACAGGTTTAACTCAGACAGTGAGATGTACCTTTAATGTGGGGGCACCATCCTGTGGGCTGGGCTCACACACTGACATCTCCTTCGCTGTGGATGCACTGTGACCAGCTGCCACACTCTCCGGAGTGTCACAATACCTGCACAGCCATAGACCATACCCTCAAGCCATGAGTCAAAAATAAACCTGTAAGAAATCTCTAAATTGTACTTTTTTT
>JADRCD010212576.1:28499-39857 GCA_019843815.1 Montemys delectorum
AAAAAAAAAAAAAAAGAAAGAACACTAAGCAAGCCAGGGGAAGCAAGCCAGTAAGGAACATCCCTCCATGGCCTCCGCATCAGCTCCTGCTTCCTGACCTGCTTGAGTTCCAGTCCTGACTTCCTCTGGAGGTCAACAGCAATGTGGAAAACGTAAGCTGAATAAACCCTTTCCTCCCCAGCTTGCTCCTTGGTCATGATGTTTTATGCAGGAATACAAACCCTGACTAAGACAGTTCTCATGTTTAGCTAGAATCTCTAAACTTATTTGTCATTCCCACACATTTCTGTACTAGACACTTACTGAACACTTACCTGATAGACATGGAGGTAGACCAATGATGTGTCAGACAAGGTCCTCGGCACATGTGGCAGGATAGAGAGACAATCACAAAACAAGCCGACAGAGGAGCAGCTCCAGATGGTGACAAATACTGTACTCTGGTTTCACCATGGCACCCTCCCCACACAGAACCACATGAATCTCAATGGTCACAATGATTAAAACCTGCTTCACGTGGACCTGTAGAGCTGGAACACTGGACGAGGGGAAGCCAGCTGAGACTTGAGAAGACCAAAGGCCAAGCTGCTGAATGAGGCTCTAACTGCCCAAAGGCACAGTCTGAGATGTGAGGGCCAGGCACTGAGAGGCCAGTTTAATGTCCTGAACACGAGAGCTAACCAGGGCTCTTCTTTTAAAGATCTGTCTCTGTGTGTGTTTATGTGCTTAAGTAAAGGCACCTATGTGAAGGTTGGAACCATGTGGGTTTCTTGTACCCACTCTAGCTCCAACTAATAACACAGAGACTTATTTAGACATGGCTGGTTACCTCTCCTCAATTTTATACATCCAAACATCCAACTTCCCCCAAGTCTGGGTGATACATCTTCCTGTGCCTGACTCTTCCCCAGAGCCATCTCTCTTCCTGGAAGTTCCATCAACTACTTCTTGCCTTTGCTATAGGCCATCAGCTTTTTTTTTTTTTTTTTTTCTTTTTTTTTTTTTTGGTTTTTCAAGATAGGGTTTCTCTGTGTAGCCCTGGCTGTCCTGGATCTCACTCTGTAGACCAGGCCGGCCTTGAACTCAGAAATCCACCTGCCTCTACCTCCCAAATTCTGGGATTAAAGGCGTGTGCCACCACTGTCCAGCTTGGCCATCAGCTTTTTAATAAATCAGTTAGAAGCTCAGAGAGGGTGTGTTCACAGAATATTGAGACAGTATGGCTTAACAATACAAAGTCTGGCCTGTAACCAGATGTCTGCCATTTCAGAAGTCAATGTTTAGAGAGAGAGAGAGAGAGAGAATCTTTACACAGTACATAAAAGCATCACTCCAGCAGGGCGGTGGTGGCACACACCTTTAATCCCAGCACTTGGGAGGCAGAGGCAGGCTGATTTCTGAGTTCGAGGCCAGCCTGGTCTACAGAGTGAGTTCCAGGAAAGTCAGGGCTACACAGAGAAACCCTGTCTTGAAAAAACAAAAAAACAAAAAAACAAAACCAAAACCAAAAACACACATTACTCCAACAGAAGGTCAAGAGACTTTTCTAGAATTTGTTCTCTCCTTCAACCTTTGTTTTTGTTTGTTTGTTTGGTTTTTGTTTTGCTTGGTTTGTTTTTCCCAAGACAGGGTCTCACTATGTACCTCTAGGTGTTCTGAGACTCACTACAAAGACTAGGCTGACCTTGATCTCACAGAGATCTGCCTGCTTCCCAAGTTTTAGGGTTAAAGGCACGTGCTACTAGGCCGAACTGTCTTCTAGCTCGTTTTGAGATACACCCTCCTATTCAATTGCTGCTGTTCTGTATACTTACCAGAGCAGCTCAGGCCAATTCCCCTATCTCTACCTCCTATCTTGCCACACATATATCACTACCACATCTAGTTTTTTCCCAGGTTCTGAGATCAAATAAGATCATTATCTCTTTTACCCAATGTGACATCACCCCAGATCTTGACTGTTCTTTTCTGAAACCACTGTTCTAGTCGAAATTCTCTAAAGAACAGACCTGATAGAATGAGCATCTCTCTATTAAAAGAGGATTTATTGGACTGACTAACAGGGTGTGGTCCAAATAGTGCAACAGTGGTCAAGAGCAGGGTAGTTGCTCAGTCCACGAGACTGGGTGTTTCTGCAGTGCTAATCTGGTGCTGCTGGAGTCTTGAGGAATTCCTAGAGAGCTGATATCTTCAGTCTAGTCTGGGAATCGCAAAGACGTAGGTTCTAAAACCATTGAAGGGATGCTTCAGCAACGGGACAGATGAGCCTGGCAAGGAGTAAGAACAAGCTGGCAAAAAAGTAAAAGCGTGCCTCCTCCACGTCCTTTTATGTGTATCTGCAAACAGAAATGTGTGGCCCATGTTCAGCGTGGGTCTTCCCAGCCCAAATGATCCAACTGCCAGATAGATCCCTCAGAGGCGTAGCCACCTTTGGGTTTTGGTGGTTCTAGCCGTAGCCCAGCTGACCACCAGGGTCAACCATCACAACAGCTACCACACTCAACTGTAACCATGTCTGCATCAACCCGTGTGCTCCTGGGACAGAGACGATTGACCTGTGCATCCAAGTCCGCACAGCGCCACGCTCAGGTGCTCCACAGGATAGGCGTCAAGGCTGAATGGACTTTCCAGCCTTCATCTCTGTTGCCTCCTGCTCACTCTTCTCTGAGAACACAGTGAGCAGCACACTGGCACCTGTCCCACATAAACCATGTGACTCCCAATGTGGACAGTGAAGCCCCTATAGTTCCTGAGCTTTTGTATCTACGCCTTGGTTACGTCTCCTCCTCCTCTACTCCAAGCTAGATTTGCTATCCAAGGCAGGGTCATAACGCAGTGGAAGGAACACGGGCTTCAAACCAATGCACTGACCCCAGATCCTGGACACAGTCCTAAGGTTCCTGCCGAATGGATGCAGCAGAGAGTTCATCCACTCTTTCCCTGTTTAAGCCCAGTGGAAAGACTCTCCAGTTAACCCAACAAAGACGGTGAGAATGTTCAGGTGCCAGTCTGGAGACTCGGTTCACCATAAATGTTCAGTAAAGAACTGCTCCAAACAAAAGGCACAGCCCTCATCATCGTCAAGTGACATCTCATTCCAGGAGAAAAACTTTCAGGTCGGCTTTAATCCCCCATTCCTGTACAGTTGAGACCTCGTTCTAATTGCCTGTGCTCAAGGGCATCGCCGGGTGATCTGCCCCACTCCCTGACCAGTGTCATTAACAGTGGAGCTAGGGAAAGTATGAGCACACCTCTGTGTGAGTGGTGACCAAGTACACACAGGTGACTCTGTTACTATGGCATTGTTATCTGAGTGACATCTCACACCCAGTCCTCTTTCCCTAACGTATAGAAGATGAAGATATTAGATGTCTTTAAACTCACAACTTGGGAATGGGCACATAGCCCAGTTGCAGAGCGCTTCCCTAGCATGTGTGAGGTCCTGAACTGAAGACCCAACATCCCAAAAATACAGAAATTAAGCATTACACCACCATTTGGCAATACTTTCAAACATATAAAGGTAAATGTTAATTGCTAACTCAAGAGTTTTTAACATACTGTGGATTCAATGAAAATGTCCTCCATAGGCGCCTGTATTTGAAAACCAGGTCCCCACTGGGTGGTGCTGTTTCAGGAGGTTATGGGACATTTAAGGAGGTACAGCCCTGCTGGAGGAAGTACATCACTAGGGATGAGTTCATCACACACAAACCCATCACAGATCCAAACAGGCCATGAGCAAAAAGTACCTCTAATGTTTCTCTATATGCCCAACCTGCTGTGCCCAGGTGTGGGGGCTGTCTTCTCCATAGCACCTCCCCCATCCCAGCCCCACCCTGCAGTGATGAGTGTGACTCATTCCTCTGTGGGGTGGGGAGGGGGAGGACCACCAGCTGAGACAGGGACAAGGGGACAGGTCTCTGCAGCCAGCCCCTGTGCTCTTCCTGGGAGTTGTCCATCTCTCTCCAGGGAAGGATCTACTAAACATCACTCCTGTGCCAGGTAGGTGCCATGTAAGACCCTTTCCTCTCCTCATGGCCCACGGGGGCTTACTGATCAGAGTAACCCTACCCCTAACCCTAACTCTAACCCTAACCCTGGTCTAGTGTGTCACTACTGGTAGGTTCAGAGTTAGCTGGACTATGCCAGTGTCAGGGGAGAAAAGGCAACAGCTCACTTGCACGCAGGTACTGAGTCTGCAGTGCACTCCAGTGGGTGACATCTCTGCTCCCTACTCTTAGGGATGGATGACCTTTCAACTCTGTGAGGTTTTTTCCCTCCACGGAGAGTTGACATTCCATTGTCAACTCTTTTTCCATGATTAAGCCTTCAGGAATAGAATCTATGCTTCAGAGTTAAGGGACTCAAGAACATACTTATAACTTTTTATTTTTATGTATACGTGTGTTTTGTCTGTATTTATGTATGTACACTGCACATACAGTGTCTGTGGAAGCCAGAGGTAGTGAACTTCCTGCAACTGGAGTTACAGATAGTTGAGAGCCACCATGTGGGTGCTTGGAACAGACCTGGGGTGCTCTGAATGAGCAGCAAGTTCTCTTAGCTGCTGAGCCCTCTCTCCAAGGCCTTCCTCCCACTCTTTAAGCTAAGCCCATCTACACATCACATTATACTCCAATCATCGCACATGGGTATACACAGGCCTTTCGGGGTTTGATTCTCTCATCCTCCCGGGCCCCCCCCCCCCCCCGTTCCCCAGCAAGAAGCCATATCTGTCTTCTGTGTATAGCACTGGCCTTCACTGGGCTTAGTGTGTTCCCTTGATCCACTTCTCTGCCCGTGGATATCAGCGTATCCCAGGACTCGCTGTCCCGCCTCCTAATCCCCTCTGCCACTGCCCTATCTTCACGCCTTGCTTTGCATAGGTTAAAGAGGCAGGACAAAGCCTCCTCGCACACACCTCATGCAAGCTTACCATGTGGGAGGGCTGATCCCTCCCTGCATCTCATGCCCTCACAGTACCAGGGCTGCCACAGAAGTGTCCCGCCTCTCCGAGAGAGGGTCTCAGTATTTTAGTTCTGGCTGAGCTGAAACTCTGTATAGACTCTACCTCCTATGTGCTAGAACTAAAGGTGTGTGCACCGTGCCCAGCCGTAAGTTACAGATGATAGGTCAGGGACAGTCAATATCCATTTTACCCTGCCAAACAGAACCCAGTCCTTAGCCTCCCACCACCTCTGTACTACAGAACGCACGGAAACCACGGGAAGCCCCAGGTCTAGGACTTCCAAAACTTCCTGGGCAAAGCTGGGTTCAAGGTAGGTGGCACACACCTTTAATCCTAGCACTCAGGAGGCAAAGGCAGGTGAGTTTGAAACCGGTCTGGTCTACAGAGTGAGTTCTAGAACAGCCAAGGATACACACAAAAACCCTGTCTCTATGAGTGAGAGAGAGAGAGAGAGAGCAAGAAAGAGCAAGAGAGAGAGAGAGAGACAGAGAGACAGAGACAGAGAGAACACAAGCAAGCACTGTGCAAACACTGCCAACTGCCACTAAGGGGAGCCCTTCCTCAGGGTACAGCTCTAGACTTCCACCAGGTGACAAGGGACCTCTAGATAAGCAGTGTGTACCTCTTTCTTTACCCAAACTGAGGGAACTGAAGGAGGAAAATTCCACACAGATGAGGACAGAATCAACTGAGTTTGAAAGCAGTCCTCCTCCAACACGAAGGGAACAGATAGGTCCGGTAGTGACCACAGGAGTTAAAAACCGAGAACAAGGCGACAGGAACACCACTGGACTTAAACAACAGGAGGTAAGGAAGGTCCAGGACCGGCTGTTAGAAAGCCAGGAGAAACATTCCTAAGCTAAGACTGAGATAACAGATCACCTCACTAGCCAGGGACCCAATGACAATCTGCAGACACCAAGTTAAGGCTCATCTAGGCTTTCCAGCAAGCCCAGGTCTGAACATGGTCACAGGATGACTACCAGCATCACCATGATCTCCAAGACTGTAAAGCCCAAAACACCCTCCACATTGCAAGACTCGACCTCAAAGCAGCAAAACTTTTTTTTTTTTGGTGGGGGGGAGGGTTCAAGACAGGGTTTCTCTGTGTAGCCCTGGCTATCCTGGAACTCACTCTGTAGACCAGGCTAGCCTCGAACTCAGAAATCTGCCTGCCTCTGCTTCCCAAGTGCTGGGATTAAAGGTGTGCGCCACCACAGCAAAACTTTTTAAGAAGTTTTAAGGACTCACTACGTGCTCTTAACAGGTCCAACGCAGTGTTTGACAATGTCTGATTTCTCCATGGAAACAGCAGCAGGGAGCCAGAGGACAGCAATGTAGAGCTGATATTATCCTTCCAGCACGTGGATCCTGGGAACTGACCAGAGGCTGTCTCCGCCCACTGGGCCATCTCGGCAGCCCTGCCGAGCAAGCGTTTCCCTTAAGCAGCATTGACCAGAGGCTGTCTCTGCCCACTGGGCCATCTCGGCAGCCCTGCCTATCGAGCGTTTCCCTTAAGCAGCAAGGCGTGGTGAAGTAGAAGGTAGAAAAGGCCAATTATTAGATGCTCATTTACTGACTTACTTAGTGATGTAAAGTACTGCTTGTCCTGCCTATTTGCCAAGCACGACTTCACTTGATGCCTGAACAGAATGACCTGAAGAAAGAGCTCAACCACTCGCCTTCAACCGTTGCCCTTAACAACCTGCCGGTATACTTCTGTGAAATCTTGATTGCTTCTACGCGCCACCTTGTGGTTTTAAAAGTATAAACTAAGAATGCAGACAGGACTCGGGCCTGAGGCCTTTGAGCCGTCCTGGTTTCAGTCTACCAGTGACACCTCTCTTCCACTCTCACTGGTGTTAAGAGTGCTTACTCCAGAGAGATTCCAGCAATGGAATGGTGACATCTGCCCTGAACCCTAGCTGAGGCAGGAGGACAATAAACTCAGGCCAACTTGGGCTACATTAACAAGTCTCATGCTGGTCCACATGGCAGAACAGTTGAGGTTTGGTCTATCGCTAAGTATTGTAATGCTAAATACAATTGTAATGCTAAATCCCCTGGTTGTCTTGGGGGATGAGAGAATCCTCGTGTACAGCAAGTAATAATATATGACCTTACTCCCTAATTTAAATTATTGGTTAAATAAAGATCCCAACAACCTATAGCTGGGCAGAAGAGAAGTAGGTGGGAGTTTCGTTTGGTTCCCAGGCATGGGGTCAGAGGAGAAAAAAGGAGGGAGAAGCCACCGTGGGGTGAGCCAATGGAAACATGGCCATGAGGGCTGGCCAACTGGAGTAAGAACTGCCCAGATAGAACATGGCAAGTTATAACTTGGGGTTATTGATGGGGAAGTAGATTTTAATAGGTTAGAGGGTAGATATTTGTCCAGCTTTAGTATATTGAAGGCATATTATATATATAAAAGGCAAGTCCCAGGTTGTGCGACATACTGAGAACTGGTGTCAAAGCAGACAGCTCCTCCATCTCCAGTCTGCTGTGGAAGTTCACTCACGAGTCAGATCATCCATGTATGGCCTCACTCCTCACACACTCCTCAGCCTTGACTTTATTCTAATTTATTTCAATCTGATTTTGTATTTGTCTGTTTTACAGTGTTTCTGTTTGCCTTAATATAATCCAGGTAGAACGAGGCCAGATGTGCACCCCCTTGTGTAAACAGATGATTTTAAAAAACACTGCAGCAGCCCAGTAGTGTGGTTCAGGAATCTTGCCTAAAACATTAGGCAAGATCGTAAACTCTAAGAATTAAAACCAAAACAGAATTTAAAACTGCAGTTTCCTCCTAGAATAAAGATAGTAACAGTAACTTTAGACGCCTTATAATGAAAGCCAGTTTTATTGAATGCTCAGTTCACAAAACTGTTTTTAAAACCCCCATCCCTACGCTACCCTGCCTCTAAACAGGAACTGCCCAAGCAGCCTGTCCAACAGACTCTACCATAGTAAAACCCAGAGGCCAGCTGTGCTAGTCATGTGGTGGGCAATCTTGGTTGTCAGCTTGACTGCCACATCTGCAAACACTGAAACCCAACCAGCAGAGCACACTCGTGAGACACTTTCTTTGGTCCCTGAGGAGGGAAGACCCACCCTCAATCTGGGACACACCGGCTGGCGGCAGTCTATATAAAAGGGCATGGAAAAAGCAAGCTTTGGCTTTTCGCCAGCTTGCCCTCACTCTCCTCACTGCCGAGTTCATCTACCCTGCTGCTGAGGCATTCCTCTGCTGGCAATCACAGAACCGCCTCTTCAGGACTCCAACACTGACCAACGATCAGCAGCAATCCAGGACTTCCTCAGGACTCCAGCACCAGACTGGCACTGCAGAGGCATCCAGTCTGAACAACTGAACAACTACTGGATCCTTGGCCTTTCCATCAGGAGACAGCGTAGTTGGACTGACCATCCTGGCCACAGCCTGTAAGCCACTCTGATGAAATCCCATACACAGAGACACAGATATATAGAGAGACTACCTGTTCTGTTCCTTTAGAGAACCCATACTTGCAAAGTCAACAGAGGGAGAGATGGAAACAGCTAACACAAAAAACACCAAAACCAAATCCAGGAAGTGGGGCTGGGGAGGGCCGGGGATGGAACGAAGTGTGGGGCACTTGCTTACCACAAGTAAGGCTACTTCAATTCTCTAGTATCACAAAGAGGGTTAAGGTATGCACAGCCTGACCCAAGTTGTTTTTTGGTAATTTATGACATTTATAGACATTTAGGGTGCCCACAAGTCCAAAAGACTACATTGAACTAGACAAAAGAAAAGTCTGCACCCAGCTTCCTCTCCTGTCAGATCCTCTCAGGAGTCATTAAGAAGGCCAGGCCTCCTCTCTCTACCAGGTCCAGTCATTAGGAAGGCCAAATAGTCAGCCCGGCCTCCTCTCTCCTCTCGCTGTCAGCCTCTCAGGAGTCATTGGGGAGCCCAAACAGCTTCACAGTTCCAGCCTCCCGGCTGCTGTCATATTTGCCATCTTTGTCATCACAAGCAAAAGCCAGCAGAGGCCTCTTGGGATGCCAAGCCACGGTGAAAGTCGGAGACTCACATTGCACCTCCCATAGCTTATCTCCTGTAGAAAGCCACAGAAAGGATATTATTAAGTAGCACATTCATTAAGTACTTGACATATAGAGATGTCATACACAAGTAGGTGACAGGCAGACTAACTTGTAAGTCTAGGCCTCTACTCTACTCCCTGGAAAAACAATTACCAGCTATGGTTTGCTAAGCACCCTTACAGCCAGCCTGTCATTACTGAATGCCAGTGACAGGCCTGTAAGGCAGAGATGTTTCTTAAATGAAATGGAGTGGGGTCTTAACAAAGTGACACCTAAGGAAAATTGAAGGCAGTTTGTCTCCAAAGCGATCACCTCATACACCACAAAACCTTGCAAACAACTTTTCCCCAAAAGTTTACTTCTAACTTGTTGAAATTATACATGATTTCTTTCAGGTCTGCTCCAAATTTTCTTCCTAACCTAAGAATTAAGACTTACAATGTGGGAGCTAGAGATATGGTTTAGCAGGTAAGAGCATTAGCTGTTCTTCTGAAGGACCCAGGTTCAAATCCCAGCACCTACATGACAGCTCACAACCATCTGTTTAACTCCAACCCAAAGGGATCCAGCACCCAGGAATCCAACTCCCTCTTCTGGCCTCTATGAGCAAAAGGCACACTGTAATGCACAGACAGACATGCAGGCAAACAGCCACAAACAACACGTTTTTGGTTTTGGTTTTAAAAATTTTTTTACAGAGGTGCTGGGAATTTGGCTCAGTGGCAGAGCATTTGCCTAACAAGTAGGAGGGCCTAGGTTCAATCTTCACTACTGAATAAAATACCTTAATCAAGTAGGGTTAATTCTTTAAATAAAAAATATATTTAAAAAAAATTTTTGTTACAAAGACTTACAGTGTGGTACCAATTAAAGATTCTAGATATGCTGAATGGTATACATCTAACAAGTCAACTATATAGTCTACAGATTATATCATATACTATTAAAATATATGCATGAATATGCGTAAGTACATATTTTTGTTATATATATGAAGTGTTTAAAGTAATTCTACGTCAGGGACAGCCATCTCCAGCTTGTCTGAATTCCTGCCAGGCTCTGTGGATACACCCCATGGTTCCGGTTAGTTCTAGGCTCTGTGAACACCCCTGAGGTTCCTGGTGCCACAACCAGACAACTCATACTTTTCTTCAGGTGTTTAATTCTATTATCACTTGCTATGGATTTGGTTAAGCCACGGGGGACCGTGTGGCTTTATAGACTGAGGGCTGTGAGCCAGTTTATGCCAACTTAACAACAAGCTGGAGTGGAGGGAGCCTAAACTGAGAAAATGTCTCCTTAGGAGTGTATTGTGGGGCTGGCGAGATGGTTCAGTGGGTAAGAGCACCAACTGCTCTTCCGAAGATCCTGAGTTCAAATCCTAGCAACCACATGGTGGCTCACAGCCACCTGTAATGAAATCTGACGCCCTCTTCTGGTGTCTGAAGACAGCTTACAGTTGAGTGGGATTGACCAGAGCAAGCAGAAGTCCTAAAAAGTCAACTCCCAACAACCAGATGAAGGCTCACAACTGTCTGTACAGCTACAGTGTGTATGCATATATATAAAATAAATAAATAAATCTTAAAAAAAAAATGAGTGGATTGTGGACAAGCCTGTGGGGCATTTTCTTAATTTGGTGACTAATGGGGAAGGGTCCAAACCACTGTGGGTAGTGCCATCCCTGGGCTGGCAGTCCTGGTTTTCTGTAAGAAAGCAAGCTGAGAAAGCTACGGACAGCAAGCCAATAAGCAGTACCCTCCATGGCCTCTGCATCAGCTTTTGCTTCCAGGTTCCTGTCCTGCTTGAACTTCTGTCCTGACTTCCTTTGATGATGACGTGTGATAAGAAGTGTGAGCCACATAAACCCTTCCCTCCCCAGGTCACTGTGGTAATGGTGTTCATCACAACAGTAACAACACTGACTAGGATTAGTAGACTTACTGCAAAACTAATCCCTGACCCTGTGAGGCTGAGGCCACCATCCCAGGCAACCGTGCAGACACTACTGCAAACTGGGCAGTGTGTCTGAAAGCTGAAATAACTTTTAAAATGGAGTTCTATTCTATAGATAATCAATCAAAGTCAAAATCATTCTTACCTTCTTTCCAATTTAACTACCAAAAATATTCAGAATTATATCTAATGTTATTCACTCTAGTAAAAAAAATGCATAGACAGAAAAAAAAGATTGAAAAGAAGCATACAAAAAGTTAGTAATAGTTATTGCTAAAGAATGGACATAAAAAGGGGCAAGGCTGGTCATGGGGTAAAGGCATTTGCCAAGCAACCCTGGT